>KZ119498.1:218267-229641 GCA_002153405.1 Mycosphaerella populi pn0402
AAAAAAAAAGAAAAGAAAAGAAAAGAAAAACAGAAAAAAGTCCAATAAAACAGATGTGACAAAAGTGAACGCCTGTCCCGGGAGCAGCGGGATATGTAGATGCGATTAATTGAATGCTGGTTCGGCATCGGTATCATAAACAAGCATGATGGGGAAGGAAAGACGAAATCGGCGTGACCAATGGCTAAATTGACCTGCTTCGGACACGCCGACTCGGGGAAATCATGCAACAGATTGCGACGAAAGGCGCAAAGACGCGTGGTCAAGAAAGCTGAGGGATTGGGAGCTTATAATGCAGAAATTATGGGTCTCTCGGCATGGAAAGAAATTTGTGATGATAGTCAGTCAAATTTACAGGGCTACCGCGGGGGTGTCGCCCCGGTGGAGTTAGGTGTAGGGGCAAGATTAGATGGAGGGAGGCGCCCGCTACCCACAGTAGGGGCGGAGGTTCGTTTGGAGAGCTGGGAGAGTTTCTTTCGAAGGGAAGCAAGGCGGCCGCGCATGCTGGACACAACTAGAGGTGTGTTAGCTATTCATTCGACCATTCACAGAATCAGAAAAAAGCAGCTAGACTCGGAAGTAACTCACGTTTGACCACTGTCTGTCGATCCTCGCCTTGCAAGTCGTCTAATGAAGATTTCTCGCTTTCTTTAGAGCCACCTTGCTGGTCACTGAAGGTAGACTGGGTTCCGTCATCCTCAAGTACAGCCTCCAGCATGCGAATGGCGGTCACGTAGGCAATCTCGCATCCTGACAAATCTTCGCTGGTCAACTCGTTGATAGCTGCCGCTCGGCTCATTTCCAGAGCACGATCGTACATAAGCCGTCCAGCCGAAACCCCTGGGCTGACAACAACATCAGTCGAGCTAGAAGACCCAGTAGTGTAACTGGAAGAGTGGTTATCTGGGTGGCTAGGGTGATCCAATGGAAGCCGCTTCTGTGCTTCAACGAGCTTCAGGCGAACGAAGTCGGCTTTTTCCAGGACCTCGTTGAACCGGCTTCGCACCCACTGGACCACATTGTTGATTCGGTTACCGGCAACGGCAGTAGATGTGTCGCTTCGAGGCGAGTCACCATATAGATCTTCACGGTTCTTTCGCGACCACCATGTGCCGGCAATGTCCATGGACTTTGCTAAGAGTGACAAAGCCTTCACGTAAAGCACCAAGGCTTCCTCTGAAAGTGTTACAATCGCATCGATTGTGAGGCCGTCATCGGGGTCATTATCGATAACACCGGAGATACCAGGCCTGGCCGATGGATCCATGTGAGATGAGGGTGCAAGCGGGATCAATTGTTTATATTTGACTTCAGCGAATCCATAAACAACATCACTCCGTGTGGCAGAGTCTTCTATCATTTGAACAACTCTGTAGTCCTCATCAGTAGTCAGGTTCGTCTTAGGACTTTCGCCCAAAAGCATCAAACTCGCTTGCGCGGGATAAGCAGGATATGGGTTGTAAGCAAGCGGTGGTGATCGGCCTCCCTTGGTAACACCCATTGGAGGCGAGAATCCTACACCAAAAAGACGACCGCTGGCCATGTTGAGGGCCTTTGAGATGGCTGACGTAGCTGACGTAGGGCTCTGCCCATACCGGCGTTCGTACGAATGCTGGCGTTGATGTGCGGAGTCCGCTCGCGCACGATTGCCAACAACCTGGATGGCTTTGGATGAATTGCCACCATGAGGGGAAGTTGATGATACTGTTGGTAGACCTTGAGTAGTTGCGCGTCGAGAGACAGCTCCGGGCTGTCCGCGGTTAAATCCGCCTTGAATACGCGGGCTGTGAGCCAGCTCATCTGCAAACGCATTCACCTCCACTGCCCGCTTCTCAACTAACACATAATCTCTTTCAAAAGCAACTTCTTGCGCGGCCCTCTCGCGCTCTTCCTGGGTTGGATCATTATCGGATGTTTTGTAAGGCCCGGAGTAGGTCTTTCGGCTTCGCTGGCGCTCCATGGCACTTGCCGAGACATTCCGATCTGCTACCAACTCCTGACGTCCAGGAGCTGTTGCGTGGGTCACTGCGCTTGGGCGCGAGGGTGGGAAGTTCTCTTTTGCACGTTCTCGTGAGGGGCCGGATGCCGGCCGATCTGTGCTTCCTCTGCGATTCGGGGAAGAAGGTGTCTGAGCTTCCTGTGACTTTCTGTAATCCATCTTTGGTCGGTGAGGGGGGGGATATGTCATAGGCTCCCCCTGGTCGTCAAGGTATGGGGATTCTCGATTAGATTTCGCATCGTAATAAGGGGGTTGATTCGTCCGAAAATCCGGTCTGTAAGGTTCGGTGACAGGTGTCTGGTTACTTGGTGTCTTTTGTGGCATGTCTTCAGCTGCCAGCCCTGGGATAGGCTCGACTACAACAGGGTCATTGAAAAAATCAGGGAAATTTAGACGCTCCACAGGGTTTCGCTTTAATAGGCCTTTGATCAACCTCTTCATGCTTTCGGAAGCTGGGTTATCTTCCGGGAATCGGATTCGATCTTCTCCTTTTTCGATCCGTCGGAGTAGCTCCACATGGTTACTTGCCCTGAATGGTGGTCGTCCAACCACTGCTTCATACAGAACTGTACCAACCGACCATAGGTCAGCCTTGGCGTCATACTTCTCATATCGAAGGATTTCAGGCGCCATATATAACGGAGAGCCACAGAGTGTTTCAGCCAGGGAAGTTGTTGGCAGCGACCTAGCGAATCCAAAATCCGCAATCTTAAGCATTGGCAATGACACTAGACCAGTCGTGGGCTCATACGAGTCGTCACTGCCTTTATATGGAATAACATTGGCTACTCCGTTCCGATAAGATGTGGGTGGTGGGCACAGAAGAAGATTCTGTGGTTTGATATCTCGATGAATGAGATTTCGATCTCGGAGGAACTCCAATGAACTGGCAAGTTGCTTCAGAAAGTGACGAACAACAACCTCATTTAACGCACCGCCGGGTGGGTTTGGATATTTCATAATCATATCACGGGTGACCCGATGCGTTGCCAGTCCATCACGGCGTTTGATAAAGAGTGACAAATCTCCCAAAGCACAGTATTCCATGACAAGATGCATTTGAGAAGTTGTCTTATGGCATTCAATGAGAGCAACAATATGAGGATGATGCAGGCCTTTAAGGATATCGATCTCGGAGGAAAGGTTTTCTCTGAGCTTTCGATTCAGTTTGCTGACATCGACCGACTTGATAGCTACAAACGTCTTAGACCTCTGAGACATATGTCAGTATGCTGTCTGGAATGCGGGGATCCACGCACACAATGTAAGGGCTGAACTCACAGTATGGATGCCTTGAAAGACCGTGGCGAAGCTCCCTCGGCCGATTTCATCGAGCCTTGTGTAGTTACCGATAGACAGCTCTGGCCGGGTGGGTTCCCTAGGCCTCCGCGAAGTCTGAGACGCCATGGCTGCCTGGGAGCAGTATCCAAACTGCCTTTATCACCTGCAGAGAGGCTCCAAGGATGATCACGAGACAACCGCGCGCCCCGTCAACCACAGCTACCGCAAAATGAATAGAGGCGAAGTGCGTAAGAAGAGGCCCATTAGGGTAGCACCACGATAGAAGTGAGAGTCAAGTTCGGATGCAAAGAATAGGAGGACAGTGAAGGGAGGAGGGCTTTGCAGGTTTGCGGAGATCAGGAGGCGTTGCGTGTGGATCGGACTACTCCAGGTAGTCACGACGATCTAGTCCAACGTGACAATAGAGCTAAGCTTCTAAAAGAACAAGGACGGTGGTCGCGGTAGCGATAGGAAGCGAAGGCGGTGTGAGGGGATGATGTATAGGAGGTGACGTTGGCGTGCTTGAGTATAGCGGACTAATGGACGGCGTAGATGATGTGATGCGGGAAAGAGCTGGACCCAAGGACGAGGGGTGTGACCGCTCCAAGATAACGAGTGACAGGCAGCGCTGATTGTCGGGCGGTCAGAAGATGGATCACTGGGTCACTTGGGTTCCTAAGAACCTAAACAAATCCGGTCAAATAATGGAGGAGTTCCCAACAAGAGGGAAAGGGTAGAAGGGGGAAAAGGGGAAGCAGAAGAAGAAAGACTACTCATGCAGGCGCCCATTTGAGTACCCAGGTACCTTTATTCATCGCCGTCATAGGTCGAGGGTTTATCGTTTATCGATGGAGGCGATTAGATAGTCCGAGATCGGCAGTGATAACGACCAAAGCTTATCGCGGTGGCACAGTGGAACACCGCAGCTGGGCAATCTTACCCCAGATTACTCGGAATAATTGCAGGCGATTTATACCTAGGTATAGGGATGAATATGGATTATATAATATGTACAGGTTAGAGAGCCGTTATGGTACATTTGGGCCAGCTATACAAAGGAAGGTCAAACCCCCAGTCCCCGCACCAGCAGCCACAGGACCACGGGGACCACGACGTTATCGTTGCAACCAGTGAGGATCGCCTCAGTGGCGCTCGTTCCGCCTGCCGCTAACACGGCCTTGCAGAAAGTCCACAGCCAGAATCGAACCGTTGAGTTGGACCCCAAGGCTGATTCGGCACCACTGACCGGCCATCCACCCACCACCAGCCAGGCACGAACTGCCAGCAACCCGGTGCAGACGGCCACCGCAAAGGCCACGCTGCCTTCCAGCGACTTGCCGCCCCCCCAGAACCACTTCAGTCGCCCATATCGCCGGCCAACAAGCGACGCTGCTGCATCTCCCAATCCCACACAAATCACACCGCTGATCATACTGACATCTCGTGAAGGCACGTCCCATCCTGGCCATGCCCCAGAGTCGTTCCGGGAGAGGTCCGATAGAGACAGCCAAAGCGGGATTGAGCACCCTATCAGGAGAAAGATGTGGGAGATAATCACAGGTCCACGATGATCGCGACCATCCACGTATGGTGCTAGGAAATGGGTCAACGGGCGGGAGATTGGCGGTAGCTGCGAAGCACGGAAAAGATCTAGAAGCAAGAAGATCGCCAAAACTAGCGATAAAGCCAAAGCACAGAATGCAGGATCCACAAACACGGTAGGCAGAAACATCAGCACCATCGTGCCGTGAAATACTTTCCGCCTGGTGTCTACTTCGACAATCGCGCTAAGCTGGAAAACCACTGTCAAACCCAGGATCAAAACAACCACGCAGTATGCGGTAATGAGCAATCGGGCATTCGCAGGTCCAAATGCTGTTTGGCGTAGATGATCAATCGCTCCGAGCCAACAAAAGTCATTCGCTGCCTGGGGGTGAGGCGGCAGCAAAATCCAATAGTCTAGATTCGTGATAAGCACCCAGAATCGGAATGCGGAGAGGTTGCCTAGCAAGTATCCCATGGCCCAGCCAAACGGATCCTGTCCTTGTAGTGCCTTGTCCGCCACATACTTCCGAATGGGTCCCAGAATTATCCCAAGTGAAATGAGGTAAACATAAGAGGCATATAGCCATTTCCGGACTTGGGCTTGGGCTGCAGTGAGCGACAAAAATGAGGCAAGGCCAGGCCCCATCAATTTCTTGCGTCGTCCACTCGGCGTCGTACGTACTCGTTCTTCCTGTACAGCCTCATCAAAAGTGGAGATGGTATGACGCCGCCGCTGCCTTCGAGCAGACCCATTCTGCCGCTCGAGCCCCTCTTCTGCAGAAACATTTCCAGCTGCAGGCATCGAATCCACGGGCTTTAATCCAGTTGGTGGGCCACGCATGGTTCTAGACTTGCGTGGTGGAACTGCTCCTGGCCCATCACTATCAGATGTAGGCTCATCTGAGAAGCCGGTCCCGCTCAGCTTCTGGCACAGTCGATGGTCCATCATATTCAAAAATCGCCGGGGTGATTGCGAGCTCCTTAGCGAACGACGGAACTTCCAATTGGGGATGCGCGCCAGCGCAACCTCCCAACGTAGTATGTCGCTGCAGGAGAAAAATATACACATCCCTCCTAGCCATAACAACGCCTTCAAAATTTCCGCTTGTGGAGATTTGGCGAATATGTACAAATTTATTAGTGCGGTGGATAAGAGCTGCAATTCAGCAGGAAGGATGCTGGTCGTCAACAAAAAGTCNNNNGGGTATCAACGCTTGATGCAAAGGAAAAAGAAGGATCAATAATTCCGCATCGTGGCCGCGAAGCGTGAGCGGCTTCGGAATTGTTCGGTCGAGAGAGAGGTGTTCTGACACAAGTATCGGGATCAATGTTATCAGCCACTGGGGGAGGCTAAATCCATTGATCCAATGGTGTAACGGGACGACGGGTGGAGGGAGGGAGGCGAGACTCAGGATAATATTTGGTAGGACCAACGCCGGGCTGTGGTTGGCAAGAGAGATCGAAACAAAGAGAGGAATTAAGGTCGGATAGAGCAGCGGTGCAGGGTCGAAGGTTGTCGGGATCGCGAAAAACGGTTGCTTAGTTGGCCACATATACCACGATCGTTTCGTCGATATACGGAGCAAGATTGGATATGTAGCAAAGACCCCGCAAAGCAGAAGGCCGTGGGTGATGAGTTCTGTAGTAGATCAGTAAACGGTCCTTGTCCGATTATTGACCCAAGCTAGTACAGCGATCCGTACCTTTTTTCCACTCCCAAACCAGCATTCGTGATTCCCTCCGTAATAAGACTACTGCCCCCACGGACAACAGGAGAGCCGTCTCGAGCAATCGTCGCAGAATCTCAACCCTCCGCTTCCGACCACGTTTTTTTGCCTCGAGAGCATCTTCTAAAGCTTCCTCCTCTGAGCTTCGCCGCGACTCCCTACTCGAACGTCGTACAAGTGACGGCCATGCGTGTAGTGTATGAAACCAAGCATCCGTCTCCGCGGTCCCATCCCCAGCCCGCAAGCCTTTTCGAGGCCGTAGCGGCGGGGCAGGTAGCCCTCTTAATAAACCTGTGCTCTCATCATCTGCCTCTGTTCCGCTGTCACTCGTAGTACGCGAGGACTTGGAATAGTAGGACGATTGTGTCTGCAGGCCGTTGGTTTGCTCGGATGGATTTCGTGATAGGGGGCGTCTGCTGCGGCGATACGGGTGGGGGGAGCGAGTGAATTGCCGTAAGTCATCACCGATAGTTTCAGGGCTTAGAGGTGACGTTGTGTCTCCTTGTAGCCCCTCCTGTGCTTCCTGTCCCCGCGGTGAATTCATTGCGCCATTCCTTTTCCCAATGGATACGTCATGCCTGGTGTCGAGTGAGGAGCAGTTGAGGATGAGGAGATCGGAAGAGGTTGAGGATTTCTAGAAGGAAAAATTCCGGCTTGGCTCTGCCTTGGGTGGTTATGGCTTTGTCAGAGAAAAAGTGAAACAGAAGTTTAGCTGGTTGGATGTTGTTATCTTTGCCTGAATGCGGAAGGGATTTCGACTATCACATGCTCGGGCGCAAGTGGCGCCTGTGGGAGACCTGGAGCATCAACAGCGGCTTGCTTTTGCTTTGTTTCTATCTATGGCGAGGATATCGTGAGCTTCATTATTTACATATCTTTTGTCTTCTCCTTGACAACTACCACTCCAGCTGTCAAAGGCCTTCCTTCCCTCCCCCAGATGGAGCGGCACGGGACCACCTGGCCTGTCCAGACGCGCTCGGACACCGCTTGCGTAGTGTATAACACCACTTGCGACACGAATTGATAAGCCTTCTTGACGGTCTCGGCTGATTGGGCCAGTTTTACTATAGTCTCTGGGGTCTCGCCCATGCCGATTTCCAGACACGAATAGCAGTACGCGTGGTCGGCGGCGGCAGAAACAGTGTCTCCATCAACCTTGATCTCAACCTGCTGGCACCGACTTCCCAACCCTTGCCACTCGATATCACTACCCCGCGGTAATTCATCGACCTGAACCGCTAGGAAGGGAGGGGTCGTATTTGAAGCCTGTCCATCCAGTGCCGAAAATCGAGGCAGTCCTGGAGATATTGTGTCTGGGATGACTTCGTGTTCACGACGACCATATTTAATATCCCATGCATCTAGCACCGGCCCTTCGTCGTCATCTTCGTCGTCATCTTCGCCGTCATCATTCTTCGTCCGAGTATGCATTTTCTTCCAGAGATGCCACGCCACTCGTGCCTGGGTCTCTACATGCGCCGCGCCAGTCAAGAATGCCACCCCTCCTAACCACCAATCCACTTGCATCGCCTCGCCAATGCGCCATAGATGCTGCAGAGATAACACAGCCCGTAGCCGGTATGCTTCAGACCAAGAGTTTGCGGAAGATGCAATTTCCATAGAAGCTGGCTCAAGAGGGATTTGACCTGCAATGTAGATTACCCTGGTCTGGTCATGGATTGGAATAGACATGGCTTGCGAGTATGGGCCAATATTTGCGGGCGCCCAGTATGACCTCGACTGTACATGTAGACCTTGTCGCTTGTCACGAGGGCCCATATCAACCACAAATGAGACCATGACCCTTACATCGGCAGGCAGGGTGTCGCCACATGCTATAGTGACTCGAGCTGGCGGATTTGGCTTCTTGAACAACGAGACATAAACATTGTTCATCAAGGTGAAATCGGCCATTGAGCGCAGGAGCACAGTAGCGAAGACAATATCTTCCGTGGATCGGCTTGTCCCAGAACTAGAAAGCGACTGTAATATGTCCTCGACCTTCTGCACAATGGCCTTCATCTGCTCGCCAGCGCCAGCGCCAGCCTCAGGCGCAATAAGATTAGCCATTGTATACGTCGACCCAGCCTGTGCATGATATGGGCAAACAGCGAAACCGTCGAAAGACCTCGACTCCGCAGTTCTCGTCCCAACCGACCACGATTGAGCAGCAGAGCTCACATCCTCCAACGCAGCCATAAACGCCTCATCTAACAAAGCCGGTCTCCTCACATCATCAGGCGTTCGACCATCCCCCTCCTCTTTCATAACACACCTCGCACCCTTCAACCTCGAAAACGCAACACCCCCATCCCCTAACCCCGTCTCAACATCCTTAACCACAATCCTCCCTTTCCACAAAAACCCGGGCCCATCAACCGCAAGCGTCTCATATTCACCCCCCTCTCCCAACACCGCACCTCTCAAATCCTCCTGCTCCGCAAACCTTGCCATCCCCTTGACAATCCTCCTCCTAACCCTCCGCCCCTCTTCCCCAGTCCCCGAAACACTCTCCCACAGAAACCCCTCATCCAACCCCCCACTCGCAACCTTGATAATCCGCGCATCACACCCCACCCCAGCCATATCCTCCAACAACCCCGCCTGCCGTACAGCAGCACCATCATCCCGCCTTTCCTCCGGCGCAGGGAGCACAGGGTACATCCACAACCACGCCAGCGGCGTCAACCCCAGCCTCCCCGCAACATCCTCAATACGAGTGCGCTGGTACGTCGACAGAATCGCGCCGGCAGAGACCGCGTTCGCGGACGGGTGGGCGCGCATAACAGTCTCGAGCAGCGGGACCAGCGACTCTGTCTCGTCGGCGTCGGCGTGGTTCTTCTCGCCGGGGCCATCGTGGCGGTAGATGCGGGCTGTGTCGACGGCGGCGCCGGTGATAGGGGCGCGGTAGAGGGGTATTTCGAGGGCGGATTCGTAGAGTGGGATTACAGAGTGGCCGATTGTTTGGTACATGAAGCTGTCGATGTCTTCGTTGGAGGAGGAGGCATCATCTTGCGGGTGGAGGTTGGCGAGGGCGACTACTTTGTGGCCGTTGCGGAGGCAGTGGAGGATTGAGTAGAGGGAGTCTTTGCCGCCGGAAATTAGGGCTATGACGTTTAGGCTTGTGTTCGACATTTTGGCATTGCGGTTTTGGGGAGGTGCTTGAGACGTGAATTGGAGGGCGTGTGGTGGTTGGAGTGCCTTTTTCTTTGTGACCCCACAGTTAGGCTTATCGATAAGGTGGTTCCATGGTCGAGTTTAGTATGAGCAGGGGTAGATAAAGATGTAGACTTGATTTACGCTTTATCTTCATATACAGTTGTTACGGCTTGGGTAATTGCTCTTTGGTCTCGACCTTTTCTTATCTGACGAAGGGATTTATTTGGAAGGTAAAATGCGAGACGCCATATAATCTGAGCCATCATGAAGCCTCAGATCCTCCAGTGTTGGTCAGGCGGAAGTCTTGAGAAACCACCAGATTGGCAAGCGGCAAAATCGGACACAGCCTTGGGACTATGAATACTTTTTTGCGCGCTAATTTCAGTTCACCAAAGTATTGTCAGTCATACCGACGCGGATAATCATTATCTGTCGAGACTTCGACGGTGTGGTCCAACTGTAAACTCCAAGGTTGCATAACTATTGAACCTGGCTTGCCAGTCTATATGGTCTATGTAAAGTACGAAAGAATCTACTTGAATTTAAAGAGGAACAGTTATATCAGATAATTATGTTTTGTTTGATGCTTGTAGATCCACTGGATCAAGGTAACCTGAGACCAACACAAGAGGGCAGGCAGAAATGCAATACAAGAAGGGGTATGAGTGACAAAATGGCGACAAAATGGGCAAGGTCAAAAAGGCTTATACAAGAATGTGACCAGCACAGATAACAAAGGCAATGATCAAAAAGATGAACAAGCTCGAAAAAATATTACATCGAATATGAACAAGCGGATGAGCGAACGAGGCGAATCGAACAAGAATAATGCGAAAGAATCGAAAAAAGAGAAAGCCAATAAAAACGGTAAATCACAGAAAAACGGGGGGGGGCACGAAAGTAGAGAAGTGAAAAAAGGCCCAAGGAAGAGCCGAACTGCCCACGAGTTGTGTGAAGGTCCGGTCGGAGAAAAACAGACAAGAGAGCTTGAACAAAAGAGATATTGACAAAGGAAATCAACACCCGAATCCAGTCACAGTGGCTTCTGACTGCAGACCAGACACCCTCATTCGCTCTATTTTGTTTCTTTTTTTTTTTTTTTTGATTACCGTCATGGACCGCGTGATGAAAAGATGCGCCGTCCATGAAGTGTATATCCAAGTAGAAATTTTTTGTGGTTTCTCTTCCCAAAAAACCGCGCAACGGCTTCGTGTCTCCTCTTCCTTGCGCAATGTCAATGCTAATGCAGATCAAGGAACCCAAGAGATGTGCCGTACACCGATGACCCAAATGCTGACACCAGTGTGAAGATGCCCAGACGCCAAACCCAATAAGACACGACCGTGAGCTTCCTGGAAATGACGAAAATAAAGTATTACCAACGACCAGAAAATGTATGAGAGTATATGCAAAGAGGAAGCTCTTGGTCTCGTAGAAATTCATTAATGCGAACAAGGCTTACGCCAAGTCGCGCTTGCGCTTCTTCATTTGACGGCGGTCAGGGCTTGACTCGGAGCCAGACTGGGCGTCGTCGTACATGACCCCCATCGCGCCATTCTCCTCGTCGAATGCTCCAACCTCGCTAGGGTCCAACACACCCATGACGACTGAGCCGCCGGCGTGGGTGCGAGCGTGCTGAGCAAGGTTGTCACTGCGGGAGAAC
>KZ119498.1:229672-265062 GCA_002153405.1 Mycosphaerella populi pn0402
GGTAGTGGCGCTTGAGGTGCTCCTGGCGGCGGAATCGGCGCGAGCAGAGAGTGCAGACGAAGGTCTTCGAAGGGTCCTCAGTCAGAGACTGCTTGCGACCACGGCGGTTAATGGAGACTGGGGCGGGCTCTGAGTCAGAGTTGTCACCGCTACCGGGGGTCTCGTGGGAGACAGCGACCTTCTTGATCTGGTCCTCGTCGTTGCTCTTGCGAGAAGACTTGCGGTTGTTGCGCTTCTTGGTCTTGATCTCCTCCTCAGCTGGCTCGTCCTCTTCGGATTCACCGTCAGTCTCGGGCTGGGACTCGGGCGTCTCAGTCCAGTCGAGCGAGGGCAGACCAGAAGGAACGAAGACCTCATTGTCGTCTGAGTCGTCAAGGTTGTGCTCACTCAAGAATCCATCATCCTCGGCAATGTAGTGGTGCACACGCTGGCGCTTACCACCGAGGTAGACAGAGTTGCTGCCAGGGTGGAAGTCAACCAGACGGTTGAGTTCATCATCCGAGTCGAGGTCAGAGAAGCTGTCGAAAGTGGGCAACGAGCTCAATGGGTCCACGTTGGATGAGGTGAACGAAGGCGCAGGATTCTCGTTGACTGGAAGGGTCACAGACGCGCTTCCAACAACAGCACGGGGCTCCTCCTCGTCGCATGAGAGGGTAGGCAGAGGAGGGAGGGCCTGAGTGGGGACGGTGGCGGACGCCTCAACCGTGAGCTGACGCGGATCACAGAAAGAAGCACCGGCCGACTCGACGGTCAGGCCTTGCGAGTGAGCAAGAACATCAGAGGGCACAGGAGAGGGTGAGGGGGAAAGCGAGGGGCAAGAGTTTGCGGAGAGGAGATCCGAAGTCTGGCTGGCAGTAACGGAAGGCGGGTGGATAAACACTGTTCGGAAATTAGCCTCTGTCACATTCCTCCCTTGCATATATGCAAAACGTCTATTTTCATGACGTCCTGCAACTTATACATCTGATTTTTTTTTGACGTCTCACGTCTCGACTTGCGCAATCACTTACCAGGTGTCATTGGAGGTGAATCGGCACGGGTCCAGTCTTGGGTAGCCAGAAGCTCGGTGTGCACATCAGTTTCGCAGCCTTCCTTGACACCCTCGACCTTCTCGAAGCCAAAGAAGCTGTCGTTGATGGGGGTGTGCAAGGTGCCAGCAGCGGATGGTGGGCTGCTGATAGTGCTGCAAGAGGCAGACAATGGTGGAGTGGATGGAAAGTACACGTCATGGCTGCCCAAGAAGCGGGTGTCAAGAGGCATCAAAGCTGGGGAGCCTTGCTGCACCATAAGACCAGGCTTCAATTGCGAAGGCTGAGGCGAAGCAATGGGAGTCATGTTCATGGCGGCGCCGCGGAATGCGTTGGTAGTGGCCATTTGGTGCATGTTCATCATTGGCTGGGCGGAGTAAATTGGCTGTTGCGCTTGTCCATACCAAGGCATCTCAGGATGAGCGGCGTAGTGACCTTGTTGCTGTGAGGGTTGTGATGTAGAGTCAGGGTAGTATGCGTATTGTGGTTGTCCATGCACCGGGGTTGGTGCTACTGTGTATGTTGTTGAATCCATTGCGGAAGAGCTGGAGTTAAGTCAGATACCATTGCCTCGTATTAAGGACCGTTTTCCTTATTGGTCTTTCTCATGTCTTTGCTTGAGAGAAAGACAAAAAAGGATTGTTAAAGGGTTTTGATCATACCTGTGAATCCAACGCGAAGGTAGGAAGGAGTATTAGGGTGTAAAGTAGAGAGTAGTAGAGTACAGGAGGAATTGGTCACTTGATATAAAGAGTGTATGGACCAAAACAGATTAAGGTAAGATGGGGACAAGGGAAATGGTGAGGGATCGAGAGCCTCTTGTAAAAAGATATGCAAAGGAGGGACAAGGAACCTGATATATCAGGAAATCCGGGAGTGATAGTGAAAGGAGAGTCCAAATACTTTCCCAAACCCAAAACAGTCAAATAGACAAGACTAAGTGGGCACGAAAGGAAAGGAAGGGGAAATCGATATCGAAAAGGAAAATAATAAAATAATAAAAAGAGAGACGGGGCCTATATGGGCAAGTCGTGGGGAGAGATATGGAAGAGAAAGAGGCCAGCAGTGGATAACCGTAATAATAAGAATGATCTGCTTGCGATTCCCTCTTGACGGCCTGGTTCACTACTAGGACATTGCAAGTGGGTGTGGGGCAGCCACTTGGGGAATTTCGATGGAATTTTGGGGGGAAGGAATTAAAATTGGATTTTCTGGAATTTTGGGAAAATAGGATTTGCGAAAAGCGGATTTTAGGAGAAAAAGAAATAAATAATTGTCTCAAAGTGGTCTCGCCATGCTGTGTAAGGAAAGGTGGTATCAGCGGCCAGGCTGGGGCGGGATAAGGAACTGCACATCACCAATCCGCGGGACTATTCCTCCTCCCCACTTGCCCAGGACCCATTTCGTGCCCTTCGCGCATCACCCAAGGGTACCAGGAGAATGGGCCTTTGCCCGGAATCGGGGCCAAGGGAAGCACCTCGGTCGTCCCCCCAAAAGGGCAAAAGTGGAGAGCCAGCACGAGTGGTTACGCGCTGGAAATGCGGAGGGAAAAAGGCTGTGCACATCGTTTAGGTGTGTGGGAGAGTTCTGGAAATTGAATCCTCCCAAAAAAGAAATACGATACCCGCATCATCTCTTCTCGAGGGGGCCTGTCAGAACGTGCTCGACTATGCATCCAGTTCTTTGTGTACCATGTCCGACTGGAGCGTGACTGAGCGTGATGAGTGCGGTATGGCTTGATCTATCGCGTTCAAGTCTTGCTGTGCCATTCGCAGGCTATTCGTGGGCTATTCTTGGGGTGGCTTTTCTGCTTCACTTCTTTTTTTCTGATTTGTAGAACATCGCCAGGCACACCGTGAAACCGAAAATTGGGATGGCGTGGTGTGGCCACGAGGGCTTCTTCGATTGGATGCAAGGATCGATGGCGACAGCGGCAATCATCATTTTGGACTCTCCGCCGGTCTTATCAGCAACTCCACCCAACACCGCAAATAAAATGCCTCCACTGTCATTTGTCCCCACTGTCCACCACCAAGGTGTGCTTCCCATTGGCCTCGGAACCAATGGGCGTCGCCGAAGGAATTGGCCTGTTCGCGTTCCACGCTCGTCCCGTCCTGGTCATTTCTCTGCCAGGGCATGGACGAGCCAGAGCACAGCGATCGACAAACGGATCTCTGGGTATCCCCTCCATCCCCACCGCGCCCAGGTTTATCCAATCTACTCCAATTCTGAGTCTACCCCCCGGGACTTTCTCGACACGATCAGCATGTGGGCGCTGGCATCAAAGCGTATGGCCCTCTAGCGTACGTACGAAGTGTCGCTCACGACTTGCCTCGCTGTCGCCGATCAGCTCTTCAACGGTGGCAAAATACCGTGCAACCCGTGCTGCGATCGTGAAACGGTCGGCATTGGCCCCCCCCCCCCTCTCCCTCGGGTCAGTTTCATATGATCCCAGCCAGAAGTACAACGGGACCTATACTTGGCCACCATCTTCATCTCGCCCACGACTAAAACGCAGTACCTGTATACCGATGCAGGTGTCGATTCTATCTAATGCATCTCTACAGCCGAACCTAATTATGTATTACCCCCTCCACGCTTCAGCCCAACCCTCGGTTCGTGGCAAGTAAAGTATCAACTTCGCCCTCGCTATCTCACATCCCACATGGAATCACAAGCATCTATAGTTCCTCTTTTTCTCGTAGTTTGCCTCTCGGCTTTACTGCAAGGGCTACCTTGCTTATGCCGCAAAACCCAAATTAATTCGAAAGAGGCCATCGACAGACAAATAGAAACCGTCTAGAGTCGCTGCTTTGTGATATTCATATCTATTTGCGCGGCCTACTGCAGGAACAGGCTGTGGAGGCACAGTGCAAAGAACTACTCCCGAGAGGCTCAGCGGGCTTATTGGCCGCATGACAAAACAGAGGGAGGCAAGGCTCGCGGTGCAGCTGTAGAGAGTCAAAAGTGGACATGACCCAAGCGCCGGTGACTTTTATGCCGGGTAGCCCCATGTACCCTTATTGGTGAATGGTCCCAGCTATACATTAGCCCATGACATCGTTCAGAAGGGACTCAGCTTTGGGCGAGGACGCCGCCCAGCCGGAACCCGCACTCTAATTCATCATACAGTTTGCACCAAGCACATTTACTTTTTTTATGTCTTTCATCTGACCCTCTTGGCATCTGGCGCACCCTTGTGATACATATTATTGGCCACAACCTGCAGCCATGTCGCCAAGTGATGTGTTCCGATTGCATCAAGCAATGTGATAGCTCTGCCACCGAGACTTCCGCCTTCCCCCCCCCTCTCCCACTGTACAGTAGATCCGGGGGATGAAGGATGCGCGCCGGTGCCAACCTGTGATCCATCACGAAAGACAGCAGGGAAACGGACTCATCCATCACCTTTTGACACACAGTACACGCACACGCCCACCATAGCCACCTGCACGCCTGGCGCCACGCAAGCAAGGTCTGGGAATTTTTGTTATGTCTTCTACCACTGAGTGACCCGAAGGTTGTGGCACAAAGCTACCTGACTTTCATTCAACCAGTCCCTGCGGCCCCCAGGCCGAGTGACGTACTGCAGATACATGCGGATACGTATGGTGTTCTGCGCCTCTTTGAACAAACAAATCTGTAGTGGGGGGGTGGCTTCTGTACAGTAGATTGCTCTCGACTTCTAGTCTTGCACGGCCTCGAGGCCAGACTCGAGTCTCTTCCCCCCGCGCGCAGTTCCATCGCCCATCTTTTCCTTCCTGTCCACCTGCTCAACCTCCATTGGCTGTTTCTAAAGATAGTCTGCCCCGCATTGTGGCCACACTAGTCCTTTAATGGGATTTAGCGCATGCGCGGACGGGATGTGCCTCTGTTCCGCAGCCAATCACAGTATCGAGGCTATCCCGGTGCAAAGGTCACGAAATTGAGGAAGGGGAAGGCGGATGTCCCTCCAAAACTTCCTCACATAGTAAAGAGAAACCTCCTTGGAGGTATGATTGTCTACTTGATGCTCCATAGTCAAAAGCACCCTCCACTTCGGAGTCCTGCGTGTCCACACCCACTCAAGAAAGCTTATTCTGGATTGGCCAAAAATGAGCATCTCCATCCCAGGCATTTGGAACACCCACCCATAGAAGGCTGTCACTAACTCTTCGAGAAACCCAATTTCCTTTATTCTGGGGACTTGACTCTTCCGCAATACGATATGATCTGCCCGTCTCCATCTCCGGTGTCGCGGGCCAAAAGCCATCCATGGAACCCAATTGATGCATTTTAGTGGTTGGGGGTATCTTTTACGGAGTAAGTATGTAGAGTTTAGGGTTGTGCCAATAATTCGATAAACTCCTCCACTTTTTACACCTTATGTACTGATATTGAATTCGGCTTCTACACCTAAATTTGAGATCCGGATTGTTTGTCGCCGTTAGCCTCGCCGTACTTCTTGATCATGTTCCGTACGTGCGAGACATTTCTCGCAGGCCCCAGTGCCGCCACCGTTGGGGCTCGCACAGACATGAGTCTCATTGACCAGCTCACGGAGCAGCCCGTGGCACCGAAAGTGTAAAACAAATTAAAGGCGGACAAATCATCATAATTGACTAATAACGCTATTGAATGGAATTGGCTATTGCGCCGACAATCTTACTAAAAAAGAAAAATCCTGCCGGTCAAAGCAAAAGCACGATTATGACCTCATATGTGGGAAATCGCAATGAATCTGAACGGCAGGATCCAGTGGGCTAGCATCAAGTTTCGCGTTGCCGAGCGGGAAGGATTCAAGGGATTTGGGGTACGGAGGAGACCCTAGGTCAGCACTGGTATGGGTGCTAGGTGGCCTGTGGGAAATTGGCGCGGTTAGAAGGATTTAATCTACTCTAATCGTTGTAGGCGAGCTTTGGATTGCTTGTGGGTGGAGACCAAGAGCACCAGAAAACTGGAGATAGCGTACCCGTGCCGCCGGATTGGCGGCTGCTAGTCCCAGAACAAATGGCGCCAGAGGACCACCTAAGTCACCCTAAACTCGTAGCCGAGCGTCTCGGTGGCTCCTCAAGTGGGAACATCGTGCTGTATGCCATTCATATGATTCCTCCCAGAGCCAAGGAAGAGCTTAGTAGTTGTCGAGGTGTAGCGCATCCTACAGGCCTACCCATGGCTCCATTCTGGTCTAGAGCCAGCGCAGCCGCCGTGCAGACAGTGCAGCAGGCTCACTAAACAATAAACGCATCCCATTTAAATCCCTCCTGCCGCTTGACTGGAGAGCAGGAACATTCAGCGTCGCTCCCCGACGAATCAGGCGCCACGCTTGAACCCCGGTGGATGGGACTCTCGGGATTTGAGATGCGAGAAACCGTTGGCGATCATTTCATGCCTGCTGCCAGATGACAGGAGCGCTCCTGTCAAGCCAAGGGTGATTATCATGATGTCTCACGGGAAAATGACCCATACATTGTGCTGTGGGGGGAGGTGGTTGCCTCCCCAAGCAGCCGACTTACACGTCTGCTGTATGTGCGAGTTTGTAATCTTTTAAGAGCTATCAAATGGCTGGCCGCAGAAATTAGAACCGTTAAATGTATGTCCTCGGACCGTTTGATTATAATGACAGATGATCTGTATGACAGCCTTCTGCAAGGGTCTAGCGGAAGCGCGCATATTGCCTGTCCTTTTGTGAATTAAAGCTCCATTCGTCGTCACAAGGCTCGCCACTACTGCACGGTTACTGGGTGGCGGAGCCAACTAGGCTCCTCTTCCCAACTTGAACGGTCTGGACTGGGCGCAACGTACCATTGTCGCAGATGTTCTTTCTTGGGATTTCCTTCTGGAATAATTGAAAGAAAAAGATAGTGTGTAGACGGCGTCACGCCAAACAATAGTCACATCCACTTTAGGTACCTATGTACACAAGAATCTCCATAGCTAAGCCTATAGTCGATTATTACGAAGGAGTAAAAGTGAGGGTCCTTTAAACAAAGCCACATTGCGCAAATCTCCTTTGATGCACCAACGCCATCTGCCGAGATCCTAGCTAAGTGCTAAGCGAATAACGGCTGATAGTTCGCTGCAGGGATCAGTGGTGAATTGCCGTTGGGGCCATCATCTAGTGCTCTAAAGGGTCCCAGAATACCACTCCAACAGTCGAAGCTACAGATGCGGTGTGCTGCGGTACCTGTCTGTCGGGACTCTTCGAGTCATGCGATACCACCCAGTCTTGTGAGTTTCAGAGAATGATGAGACATTCTCCAATAAGCGAATCCCTTCAGACCGGCCCACGACTACAAGGCCAATAGTATGCTGGGATATTCAATGGTCTGGATCAACACGGCTACTAACACGAGCATGCTCATGTAGATTTCCATGAAGTACAAGTCCTCCCCGAGGACAATTTAGGTCTTTTTAGGTAGGAGCCGAGGCGGCAGCAGTCAGAGTAAAGCTTTCTCCATGTTTTCTCGTGTTTAGCTTCAACTTTCACCGAATAGAGTCTCAGCTAGCCTAATACAAGAAGTCAGTGCCGAAGATCCCGTCCAATTCCACTGGCAGGGAGGTTTAGTTCCCACGGCGGTTGCGCAGATCTCTCCGACCCCCCCGGCTCTTCTTTGGCAATCTCGTTCCGGTATGCGGTTTTACGCTTCCTTGGTGTGGCGGCTAGGCTAGCACCGGGACGAAGGAAGTTACGGTAAGTATTAACTGTGGAGAGACATCAGTGCCAGCCACAGCACGCTAACAAGACCGTACTCCAACAAGACAAATGAAGGCCCGGTTGCAACTCTCCATCTGTTTTTCATAAATAAACCTTGGAACTCGGTCGGGGCTTTCCGCAGGTAACCTAAGTAAGCTTACAATCTGAAACAACTGGAGGTCACCGTATGGAGCGAGAAGTGTGGCTCATGACGGAACACGCGTTATCCAGACGCTAGTTGGCGCAGGGGCCTTGGCTTCGCGCCCCACGCCCGACTCGAAATTCGAGACCCTCTTTGAATTCTGGCTTCACGAAGTCTACTGGACTACTGCCGTTTTTGGTCTTTTGGCGTGTGCAGGGACTCTCGCTGCGTAGCGGTGTGGTTGAGATTTCCTCTCGTAGCCACTTGCTTTTTTTTCCGCGGGAGAGTTTGGATAGCAAAAGTACGAAGTACTAGGTTTTTTCCCACAGGCCCGGTCTAGCGCTTCTGGCCGGAAGAATCCTTTCTGTATGGGAAGAGGACCTAGGCCCAGTATCAGCCTAGGCAGCGAGTTGTAAGACGTCGATCCAAATGACGAGACACAGTAAGCCGAGGAAAGTTTCCGGGGTCTCGCTTCACACGTCGAATAGGATGTTGCAAGAGAATCAGAAGAGCTATTCATTCATGCAGTAAGCGCTGGTTAAGTTTGATGAACCACAGTACCGCATTTATGTGCTTATAAGATGACGTTAGAAGGATGCATGGATGTCTCGGTTTAATGTCATAGATATTAATATCCAGGTTTTTAAGGCGTTTGGAATTGATTTGCCTACTCTCGCTTTTGCGGCTCGATTTCCAAATCTGTACACAAATGGACGACGCTGCAGGAAGAACTGGCTATAGACCACCCGTACAACAAGAGGGCTAATATTGTCACCAAATATACGGAGAGTCGCAACGGTTTTTCTAATCCACTCTGATGGGCCACTTTGCGCTCAGGTCGCGCGCCACTTTGATGCATGGCAAGCAGCCAGCCGGCACACTGTTTCCATATCGTAGTACTCGGAGTGACTTGCTAGACCACGCCGGACCGACAAACATGTGCTTCGTGGGGCTGAACGTGCTCATACGGGTATCTTGTGAACCATCAACCAAATAAGTCGACATCTGGAAAAGTGCGGGGGTGCAACCAATGGATTCGGCTAATATCGTGATCCACGGATCGCGATCACCGAAGAACATTCATGGATACATGTACCTAGGTATGCAAACTGGACAATCTGGCACGTGCCTATCTAGGTAAGTACAGCAATATATATATTTGCAATATGAGGTTGCTCATCGGGAAGTTACGAAATATTGTTGGTGAATTAATCTATTAATTTTCTAACACGAGAAATGTAGTAACCTTGGAAGTGCCCAAAGCTGTGTGGTCACTGGTATTCCAAATTTTACTATATCCCTTTCAATAGGAAGCAATAGAAACAATATATCGGACATTTAGCCGAACGAGAACAGTTGCACATCAATTTATTCATAATGCTCCACACTGTGAATAACACCCGTAGTTACTCACTAGATCCCGGCCTCGAGGAACGAAAACGAGGCACGTGCAACGTCATTCTGGACTAACGATACTCCGTTATGAGAAGATCATCCCAGAGACCCCCTCTCTCCACTTGAAGCACCTTGGGAATCAGAGCACCACTGGCTGGTTTACCCGACACTATACCCAGTCTGGCATCAAAACCCTTGTGAGCCGGTCTGTCTGGAGAAGCTATGATCACCATGTGCTTCTATCACCTTACGAGGCGTTCCCCGGTTCAGTTGAGCCAACAGCTACCCTAGCCGTATCCACCGTATTGAACCTACGTTTTGACCTTCTCCCCAGCAACAATGTGGCGACCAGGAACATGGCAAAACTAATTATGGTTCTGGCAAGATCTGCTGTGCATCAGCGTCTAGTATCAACTTCCACTAGCCCCAAAGTCATCCCTGCAGTAATAATACCTCGGGTGATCTGTTGGAGACAACTTCCACCAGAAGAACGTTAGCTTACCCTCGGCGTAAACCTTGATGGCCAATGGAAATTTCTCGATGCGCTATTTTGCTGGTGTCGTTCTTTCCTCCAACCTAAACGCCACTAGTAGCAAACTACGGTGTTCATCTCTCCACAGGCGCGGGCGCAATCTTCAGGTGCCCGGGGAATAAAAACTCTGTTTCCGTGCTTTTGAGAGCTTCGCTGGGCTTTACTCAAGAGCGAATGGTAGTTCAGTCGACTTGCCTGCCTTCCCCACTAGTTCCACTTCTGACTTAGCCAACTGAGGTCCTACACGATCCAGAGGCAGTCCAACTGGGGACTAATCTTGTCCAAATTGCGATCCAGAAAGGCACAGCAGGTATTGGACGATCGAAGGATCCCAAAAAAAATGCGGAGATGAACTAAACTCAACCCGTGGCAAAATGGCCGGGTCTGGGAATTCTGCATTAGTGCAGCCCCAAATGCATGGATGTTCCACTCTCATGTCAATCCATAATGAGGCATTAACCAACGAGCGGCCGCTGTTGGTTCTCAGAATTCCCTCGACAATGGGGGCCTGCAACATTGGCGGCCGTACTTCGTAGTGGTCGCTGATGACCTTGTCTATCAAATTGCGTAATTGTAAGTGCACATGAGCTGGTTCGAAACAGAACATAATTGTAAATGGATATAACGTTGGCGCTCCTAAGGAGCCAGCAAATCATATCTATTATCCAAGCGTGTGGGTTCTTGACTCAGGAACGCCTTTATCGCCTCCGATTATTGGGCCACCAGACACCTTTTCCCCTCTTCCGACGCAAACCCTATTGACCAGGAACCACAAAGAGACAAAGAGAACGGAAAGAGTACCATCTGGGACTTCCCGCGGCCCCGTTTCTGATTATGACCGCGCGTTCCCACTGAATCGTGCACGAATGGTTCTCTTCCCTGATCCCGCAAAACCCCAACCAAATAATGGGATCCCGCAATCCCAGCCGAAACCCTATCGGACCCAGACCATTCCCTGGTTCACTTTGAGGTCATGGCTGGCTGGCTTGTGCGGAGTTAATTGAATGTCTATACACAACACTCACGGCATTCTTTGGTTCGGAGACTACTCCATTTCCGGACACTGGTCCATCTGGCCTCTATCTTTAAGCACCCAAATAAGGTAGATCGTTACTCGATCTTCCCTTTCAGCCTTTTCGATCTGCAAGTCTCACGCGGGTCTAATACACGTTTCGTGTACTCCTCAGTGGGCATCAGGTGAATCAATATCGCCCAGTAAGAAAGCCAGAACCGTTGGCGAAAAAATAAGCTGTATATCGCCCAGCCTCAACTTTTGCGGCAGCTGTCTCTCTTGCACTATCGAGATCGGCATGAGGGCCCCATTGCTATCAGATAGTCTTTTTTTTCTTTTTTTCCCTACACGGGTCATGGCTAAGAAAGTGGACACCCACGGATGCGCGCCAGCAGATCTAAGGAAACCATATGGAATCCTTAATAGCGTCCCGTATTTGAAAATACGTGATTTTAGGGCACGATAGAGTGCGCAGCAAGACTAATTACATTTTTTGCCCGTTCCCAGGCGTTAGACTAGCCGCATACGCACCCTGCAAAAAGCCCACAGTTCTTCCCACCTCCAGCGTGGCATGAGCCGTCGATGCCCATAAATGTCTTGGGGGCAGCATGAGAATAAGCTGAAACTCGCAGCCAGCGACCACTTGAAACTCGGACGCTAAAAGTCTTGTGGGTGGCTGATACTCGCCGAAGGTTTGTACCTGCATTCTACGCAACTGCCGACCACTGCGATGCTACCTCTCTCCACTGGGTTTGCCACCTCGTCAGCTTATCCCATCACTCGTTTTTCGCTGAAGCATAAACATAAATTTGCTTGCACGTGTGGTGAGCAGTGGATACAGTCTGCGCCTGTAGCGCCAGGACACTGGCCAAATTGCTCGTGTAGAGTGGGCGTTAAGCGGGTCGGGCCAGTTCTCTACCACGCAAAAATACACGAGAGGTCCGCTTGAGCCGATTGTAAGACTCCAGTGAAATAATTTCTTCGGCTACTGGATATTCGGAATGCACTATCAAATGGAAAATAGGCTGATAAGAGGCGTTTGCGCCATCCAATTTGAGATCGTCGGCGGTACTTGGGTTGGCCGGGCTTGCCGAACCGCGATGAACACACCTTGCGGACAATCTCGCCCCATGGATCCGTATGGTTTTGCGTGCCCTGTCCCCCAAATTCAGCCACCGACACAGGATCTTCAGTGGGGTCGCTGCCGTGTTGACAGCCAGATCTTAGACATACAATCAGGCTCGATGTGACCTGCTCAGTTGGGCGGAGAACACGACGGGGTATCGGGTCCTGCCGTCTTGGAATGGCGTTGCTAACTTTTTCGTGTGTCGGAAATTTAATGCTGATATCATTTAGGCTGAAAACATGTGTATCCACTGCCGAGTATTTCCGGCCTTCGACATGATTTACTATGGATATCTACCGGTCGTGGTTGATCTCGATCGATCTGGCCAACTCCCATGTCTTGACCTGTCTAACTTGTCCACCGCATGATCTTTAAGGTCCATTGGGCTGTAGCGGTCAGGAAACTTCTCATGCGTTGTGTTGCAGATGGTCCCAATGGCCAGAAGGCTTGTCTACGACTGCATGGTCCCCGGTTGGGAGAAACCCGAGGACTTTGAGTGCTTTCATTTGACGCACAAGCAGGTCCACTACAATGGTCCCACCGAATCACACTTCTGCAGAATACATCCAAGGTCCTCATAGCTAACTCACTTCGAGGATTGTCCTTGGCAATGTGTGGTCACGCGATGATGACTTGTACGAGCAATTGCAGGAACTTTCGGCGCAGATAGCTCTCCTCAAACAAAGCAAAGGAGTTCGATCTACACAGGCTTCGAAAGTCACATTGGGTCTATTGATCTGCTTGGTTTGAGAAAGAATCGAGACCCTGGTCACTTTCGCTCAGTCCAGATTGAAAAGACACGGGCGTTCGACCAGGCCAGGTGTCGCCCACGCAAGCATCAGAAAACATAATCAAAAGGCCTCAGTGGATGGTGTACAGTAAGATCAATCTCCCAGTGGGAGTCAGTCTCTTCCTATCATAATTATCCATTATACTCATCATCAGCCAAATTTATGTGGAAAAGAGAAAACAAAACTTCTCAGAGAAAAAAGTTCGCGGTTGCGATGACTAATCCAGTGCTTGTGCCCTCGCGGAACAACCTTACTCCGCAACCGACCAGCATAAAAATTTGCGAAACGCGATCAGTTTCCTCTTCTTTTTCTTTTCTTCTTCGTGCGGCGGCGCAACTAAGAAATATAACCCGTGTTGCCTGGACATCCAAAGCCCCTATGGGCCTTCAGTGATGTATCCCAGGTGTCAGTTGCGTCACAGACGAACGGAATTGCACACCGGTTCTACTTTATTGGCTTTTCTGATTTCTCAAGGATGAAGCCATTTGGTTTGGGATCGGACATTCATTACTCAAGACCAGTTCTTGTTGATTATAGGCATTAGAATGAGAAAAATAGATTTTTTCCAAATTTTCATTTATTCCTTCTTTCTCTGTAGCGCGTATCATAACAAATTTTCTTGGTCGTTACCGCACGAATCCATGAACGGTCTAACGGCCATGTGCACTTCTTGCCCCAGGCCATGCGTACTTGATATAACTCAAAAAAAAAAAAGACCACTCCAATTCTCACAAAGCAGAGAGTGATGCCATTCTATTCTCCCGGTTCATCACCAATCTTCTCTAGCTTGCCCATTGATCGCTTCTCGCCCGCATCACCGATAATACGCAGACGATCCACACGCAGCTTCTCGCCATCTCCATCTCCATCAACGAAGAAGACTACCAACGACGTAACATTCTGGAACTTGACAAACCGCAGATCAACCTTAGCCGTCGCAGTTTTTGCATCCCAATCCCCCTCTTGAATCTCAATCTTCTGCACCGCCGGAATATCCTCCGCCTCATCAAACCCAAGCACATGCGGCCGGTTCGTATAAAGCCATAAGTTCCTCGGCCGCATAGGTGCTTCATCGTCGTCCTCTCCCTCCGCCGGCACAGAGGTAACATGCAGCGAGTGCACCTTGAGCGTCGACTGGAACGGGATGTACAGCATCAGCTGCTCGTCGGTATCGCTCTCGACCCAGTCGCTCTCGCCCTTCTTGCCCTTGCCTGCCAGCGCGGCCGGTTTGCTCGTCTCGAAGAGCGTGCGTGCGGCGCCGTGCTCGTTGTCCCGGTTCAGTAGGTCCAGCCCCTTCGCGTCGACTTGGTCGGTTACGTCGCTGTAGCCCTTGGCAATTGAGGCGCCGATCCAGCCGACTCCGCCGCTGCTGCCTTCGCCGCTACCGCCGGCGGCGTCGGAGTTTTGGGCTTCGGAGGCGAGTTTCTGGATTACTTCATTTAGTTTGCGGGGGTCGGCACCTGTCACGGTTTGCTTTTTGCGGCTGTTCTCGAATACGATGAAGGTAGGGTAGCTGGAGTGGGAGGTTTTGTTAGCTATCGATCTTAGTGCGGCGGGTGGGGAAGAGCATGGGTTGTTGCTCTCCTGGTTATTGTAGACTTGGGTGTAGTCTTGTAGATGAGAGAGAGGGAACGTACGCCCGCACGCTATAGGCCTGGGCCAGGGCTTTCTGGTTATCACCATTGATCTTGGTGAATGTGATGTGATTTGGCCGGGTCAGCTGGCTGGCCAAAGAAGCATAGACTGGGGCTATGGCTTTGCAAGGTCCGCACCAGTCGGCGTAAACTAGGAAGTGGAAGGTATGTTAGACAGGGACGTATGAGACTGGCAGTTGCGGTCGAGGCGGGGAATTGGCAAGGACCGGAGAAGGTCGGGGCACTCACAGTCAGCCACGACGAATCGTGACTCGCTCAGTAAAGAGCTGAACTGCTCGTTTGACGTTATCTCAACGACCGACATGGTGAGTGGATGGTTGGAGAGATGTTTATGTGCAGAGGGGAGAACGTGGGGACTTGGCGGCTGTTTTGGTCCGCTCAATATGTCATCAATCCCTGCGGCCAACACAAGGTATGCAGACGCTCGTCTTCGAGGCTACTTCGACAAATAATTTACACAGTAATTAAGGTCATTCAATTGTCCTGGTTGTCCTTATTGTATGCTCCAAGGTTTTTTCAGTCAACTCGACCATCTGTAGACATCATGGGGGAATGTCCACCTGGGCAGCAATGCTATATATCTTAACAGCGCTTAACGGAGCGAATTTCATTACCAACCCCCCTGTGCATCTCGCCACAAAAGCGTTTCACTTTTTTTTTTCTTCGAATGTCAATCCATTGGCTAAAACGACCTAGGACAAACCGGAGGCTCGTTTTTTAAGCTCAAATAAGATCAAACCACGCTCAAGACATCGATTTGTAACCAATGAGGGGTAGTCGTGCACCACCTATGATATCAGCCCTAAGAAGTACACAAGGATCGGCATATCTGCAAACCAGCACAAATTGCGAAGTTGCATGAGATATGTCCGAGTCGGAGAAAATTTCGTAGATGGAAACTACTCGCGCCAGGAACAAGCGTCCAACTGGGCCTGCTGGCGGACCTTCCAAAAACGGGAAATAACCAAGCACTCGATCCACAGATAGTGGCAAACGTGCAGCGCACACTACATAAGAAGGCCATGAGGTGGCTAGTTTTCCTGGAAACCCAGAAACTCCCGCAACTCAGAAATTCTCGCACGTCCAACAAATATGACTTCCTCGAAAGAATGGGCCAAGATGCTCCGGGGTGAGCTGTACATGCCGTGGGACCAAGACCTCCAAGATAATCGCACACGCTGCAAGCTTGCCTGTGAGGCGTTCAATGCTGCCGGGACTGCATCAAGGCGACAGAAAGTGGAATTATGGAGAAAGTAAGAAGCCAATCGCCGTGAAATAGCTCATGTTACACGGTTATATCGCACCCAGGAATACCTCTGGCTAACATCGGATTTAGAATAATCGGCGACGAACGCCCACTTCCTCCAGTCACTGCAGACCCCAAAGAGGACGAGAGATTATTTGACGAAACAGACCCATTTGTCGATGGCCCGATATCCGTAGATCATGGCCTCAATTTCAAGGTTGGAGCTGGCTCATTCCTCAACATCAACCTGCTTGTCCTCGACACCTGCCTCATTACAATTGGGGAAAGAGTTCTGTTCGGTCCGAATGTATCCCTTTACGGTGCTATCCATCCCCTTGACCCAGCTGTGCGACAGGGTCTGAAAGGCCCGGAAGCTGGAAAGGAGATCCATATTGAGGATGATGTGTGGATTGGGGGTGGCGTCATGGTTCTTGCTGGCGTCCGGGTTGGCCGTGGGTCTACTATTGGCGCAGGCGCTGTGGTTACGCGGGTACGAAATAATCAAGAAATTAATATAAGTCCCTATGCTGACTCTTCAGGACGTTCCTCCGTTCCATTTTGCGGCTGGCAATCCGGCGAGAGTCATTCGGAAGATTGACAGCGAGATGGATCCAGACAGGCGATGATATACACGCTGGGGAAAGAATGCTGTTGGAAGACATTCTCTTTGAAGGGTTTCTGCAGTGGTCGGATTCTGGCTCTTATTTGGGGCTAGGAATTTACGAGAGAAGACATGATGAAATGCTATGAGTGAAAGGATATAAACACAACTCATTTCAAATCACGAATAGTGCTTCATTTGCAAATGAGAAGTAGATCTTCACTTAGGAAACAACATCAAGCAGGATCAGAAACACATAGCCTAGTGATAAGGACATGGTGGATTGTGGGCTTCGGCCTGATAACACTGAAGGTGCTTCCCAGGCGATTTCCGATTGCCAGATAGCAAGGAGAATTGCAGCTACTTGCGCCCCCCCCCCGCCAAATCCTTGAGTTCAGTCCCGACTTTTCTGTTTCTTCTTTCTTGCTGTAGCGATATGCTGCATGTCTGGCTACCTTGTTGAGCATAGCAGACTGTAACCCCAGGCAACGACAAGGGGATTTGAGAGCTGTTTGAGCTGCGATTTTTAAGAGTAGGGCCTAATAAAAAAGTTGTTGCGCTGTAATGTTATTTGTAGCTAGCTTGTGGTCATCAGACAAAAATATTCCGTGTACGGAAGGCATTGGACTGGACTGACACATCGAACCTAAAGCTGGTAGTGAAAGCATAGAAGTTCCCAATCGTCTTGCTGCACATTGCAAGGATACTGTGTGTCACAAACCGATCATACTGAAGGCTTCCATCTGGGAAGCCAAGAATAACGCAGTTGCGTTTCAATGGCCCCCGGGTTCCCAAGTGGATCTTCTTCTCCAGGTACCTCGGGTCCCCCATTATTGTACAAATTACTCCGTGTACAAAAGAGCATTTCAGAATCCGATACTCCGCCCTCCGCACATGTCAATGGTCATGGGGTTTCGGCTATGGGTCATTGTCTCTGGTATACGCTGTAATTGGTATCTTCTGGGGCTTCCTTTACTTCCAGAACCGATCTCTGGGCGTTGGGAAGTGGAACCCGGTGCCAACTTTGGGTTCGCGAACGGCCCTGCTCGGTTCGACTTAGTCGCGTGCCCTGACCGTGCGATCAGGATCGGTATGATAGCAGAGTAGCATGGGAAAGGGTCAAAGCCATAGAAGCCGACTTTTTTTTTTTGAATGTTATAGATCAGACTACATGTCTAGGTTCATACAAGTAGGGCTCTAATGGCTCGATAATTCTTCATTGATCAAATTTATCTTGTATAACGTCCCGCTTAAGACGAGTTGGAGTTGTCCGCACAAGAGAAAGCAGACGATTGTCCTGTTGCGCTGTAAGCACCAATAATCCCAACAACGGACCCATAGGTACCCGCCACGGTGATAAACGTCCCCACAGCAATCACAAATATGCTCCAGCAAACCATGGGTAACCACCACTTGGATCTACCAGGGCCACCTTTGCTCCAGTTGTCGTATAGCCACATAGCACCCATGGGCTGGAAACACATGAGAGTCCCAACCAAGGCGCCGATAAGGGAGACTAATGAGTCGAAAGCAGGGATGGAATTCGCAATGATGTACCCAATTACTGTAACTCCAAAGGTGCAAGAAAGCCAAATCATCCAATGTTGTGGGGTGTTACTGTTGAGATGACGGGATCCTCGTAGAAGATGGACGAATATGTACTTTGCCGGAATCTTGATAAGAGAATGAGTGATCAGAACGAGTCAAAATCAAGGCTCGGGGGACAGATCTTACATGAGTCACGATGGTTGTTGTGACGACCAACCCCGGCAGCGCGAAGCCATAGGATATCTTCTTGACGAGTCCACCAGCAGAGCCAAGAGCAGGTGAAGCAACATATGAGCCGCAGAAGTAGTAAACAACGCATCCAATGATAGTGTAGACTACCGTTACGCCTCCCTGGCAGACCAATAACGCGCTTGAATATTGCTTAGGCTCGCGCATTTCGGAGACAATGGAGAAAAATCCCGGTGTTCCCGAGAACGCAAACACAAGGTTACAGACTGCGGTAATTGCCTGCTGAAATGTCGGACTGGCCACAATCTGGTAGTCAGAAACCCAGACAGCAGGAGGCTGAGGTGCTGCTAAGGGACGATCTTGGATACCGACTGCTATGGTGACCATGAAAACTGAGAAGGGTTACTTGCTGCTCGTCGAAACAGACAGACGAGTAAGCTTACCAGCTATAAGGATACATGGCAGTCCAACCCATGCTAGCCAAGTGATACGACCAAGTGTACGAATACTGCTGCATGAGAAACCGAGTATCGCAGCAACACCCGTGAAGACAGCCGTGCAAGTACCATGCGAGGAAACAGAGTTCAGACCAATTGAAATACCCAGGATTCCAGATCCACTGTTGAAGACATAATCTAGACTAGTTTAGCAGATGATACCTACGTCTGGGAGTAGAATACCTACATAGACGAAAAGCGGTAGAGAGGATATAACGTCCCAGCCTGCCCATGAACAAATACCCGGCGTCGTCTATACCGTAAACCTCTGGGTGATTGATTTTGAATTTGCCAATGATATAGTCAGACCATGTTGTAATGGCTGCGATGCCCCATAGACATATGACTCCAGGGACGATACCGAGAACATCGAATGCTGTTGGAATAGCTAGCACACCCAGACCGATTTGGGTCTTGGTCATTAAGACGATGGTTCCGACGAAACCGACCTATTAATAGATTAGATACGACAACTAACGCAAGTATGAGAAGTTTGATTTGTACATTTCGGTAGTTTGGACCGTCTTCATTGAGTTCTCCAAACACCAAGTCGTGCTGTGGTGGATTGCTGTTTTCGATCTTCTCGACAGAAATCCCGTCGGGGTCATTTTTAGGATCATACGTCTCCGTCATAATGAAGGTAGACGTTGGAGAAGGACGCTCAGACTAGATGGGGCAACTGAACACTAGAACGTTTTATAGGAAGACCGTGACCAGGGACAAGTCCATGGCTGGCCAATGAAACCCAATATATTTCTCCAACAAATAAAACCTAAGTTCTTTAATCCGCAGGTTGTCCGCAGACAGGGGACCCGCAACCCCGCGGAATTGTGTGGACCATTTCATGATTGTGGATTTGTTGAATTCGCCGATACGCTTTTGGTGATACAGTGAGGCCCATGCCGACGCTCGGGAACAGAACCCGAAATCCACCATTATGTACCAAGGCAGGGAAGATTCCAATCCCGAGACCCAATAGACTCCGAGCGTCGTATTAGATAGCTTATATGGACTATGGACTGGGTTATAAGACCACGGATTGGTCCTGCAGAACGTCAAACAAGAAGGATCCGGGAAGCTACCGGCTCAGCCTGATAGATCTATGTGGTTTTGAAGCCCACCGGAATTGATAACAACACGACAAGAATTAATTCTCTTTGGAAGCATGCTTGGAAAACCCCAAACGTGAAATTGGACATGGAATGACAAACGTCATGGAGCATAATAATGTTGTGAAGGTAGAAGAGTTTGAGATTGCCAACCTCTACATTGATATACATGATACTATGCCGGTGAACGCTTATTGGGGGGTCTTGACCAAGTTGCATTGGATTATATGCAGTGGAGTAAACCCGAAAATCTTTGGAATATTCAAGGAGGATCTTGGGTTGGAGGCGAAAGTTTCACTCGATGTTGGGATAAGTAACTAGTTGAGCCAACTCGGTCGACTGGTCTCGAGACAAATTGCCGCATATAAGCATTTATCCAACTCCATGCGTATATGTCCATTCAATGTTCGGCTCGGGTCACATATAAGCTGGATGTTTATGCACAGATTATGATGTGGTCGTGGCTGGGCCCAAATAAACCTTTGAGAAAATAGGTTATACTTAGCTTGGCAGCGAATCTCGATGCCAAAATGTGGCTGTTAGTTCCTGCAGTCGGGTAGGTGCCGAGAGGCACAGACATTCCGTTTGGCTAGCCAGGCTTAAGAACGCATGTTTGAACGCATCCTGGGGATAGTCTTATGAAGTTCACACAGACCCTTACCAAAGCGCCTGCAAATTCTGTCTCTGAACTGATATAGCTCTGGTATTGGAGCAGATAGATCAACGCTTCAGCCATCATCGACAGCAAACAGGATCTTTAACCAGAGACTACACCCCCGGCACCCTATCACAATCTCTCCGTGCTCAGCTTCCCGCTCCAGATCATCTTCTGTCACCGTGAAGCCTCTGTCATCCCCGCAACGACAGCCTCGATACCAGCAGACAGCGTCTTCATTTGACTCATCGCAAGCAAGATCTTCTAGATCGACGATCTCCAAGCCCGTATGAAATACGTCGCCCGTCTTCTCTCGTTCCGCAGTCTTCGCTCTGTCCAGCCTGAGGGCGCGGTCATATTCTGCACGTGCCCGTGAATCCGAAAGTGTTCTATAGGCAGTTGTGATCTCGTCAATTGTATACGTTCGGGTTGTATTGTCTTTCGTCGCCCATTGTGTCTGTTGAAGATCGGATGCCTCGCCCACCTTGTCCGGGTGGTGCTTTAATAGCGCTTTATGGTATGCGAGTTTGATTTTTTGCTTGGAGAGGATCGAGTTTGGAGAATCCGTGAAGGGGAGGTTAAGTATCGTGTAGTGATCATCGTTGAGGGAGGAGGATTCGGCCATTTTGACGACAGGACTGCTTGGCCACCTCGTAGGTAGTGTGGGAGCCGTGGGGTTCAAGAGGCGGCGGGCGGAAGAATCCAAAATTCTCCAAGATTTGGTGGCCACTGTAGTCAGCACAACCACGGACGATGCAACTTGAGGATACAGTATTTGAAAAGCCTAGATACCCATCTCTTTTTCGACCGAAAGAATGACAAGAGGAAGATATCCAAGAGTTATTGGTGGTATACGTGATCAACACTGTACGAGGGCTAAAATGAAAGAATGAAATATTGATTGATATTTGGTATGTCCGTCGTAAAAATAGTCCTGCTGCTCGATTAGGGCGAGCACCAGGGTGGAGTAGACGCAGCCCTGCTAAAAGCTGTTTGGTTTTGATCTCCCACGAACGAACGATAAAAATCACCCATGAGACGTCGATGCCACGATGGCACCACGCGGGTTATGTGGGGGGTTAAGTTATGATTCCGTGATCTCCTTCCAAGGTTGATTATGGCAGACGAAACAGTCCTCACATTACAGGACCGAGTCGCCGAACTGGAGATCTGTGGACGGTTGAGGAAAGAGGAATTCGAGACGCAGAAACCGCGAGAAAACCTCGCGCACACGTGACTGTCAGGTGACTGGGCAGGGGCCCTACTTATGGCTCCGAAAATTTCCCCAGCCGCCGCTTCTTTCCTTCTTTACACTAAATCATGAAAATTCACGAACGCATAATCAACCTCCAATCCCTTCCATCGTGGGATGGCGGGTCATATTGGCGTACTAGAAGGATCACCGGGCATCTTAAGGCTCCTCGACCGCACTGGGTGGCTTCGGCTGCCTACGCTGCAGTGGTGGATGCGAGTCACCTGCTGCCCTGACATCTCTATACTCAAAATTACATGCGTAGCTGGAGAACAGAGTAAAGATTACAGAGTACAGAGTGCCTGTAGTTTATATGGAAAGGCGCGCCCCCCCACTGAATGGCCTGGCCTTCATCTGTAAGGGTTATTATAACAGCACGCACACGTATTGGAAAGGCCGTACCGAAGTCCGAGCCTAACTAGTTCCACACTGTCATAACGGCCGCGCAGTCTAGACCAGTTCTAGAAAAGACAATTGTGACTGAAGGACGCTTCCGTGAATCCCGCCGTGATTAGACCGTGATTACTAGACGTGATTACTAGAAGGAGGCCGCGTGTAGTAACTAGTACCTGGTCCGGGGTCACCTCTTTTGCCCCTCGCGAACCCTGGGAATCAAGTAACTGCGGTTCCTTTTCTCCGCCCCGGATCTTGCGCTTTCACCCCTATTCACCTCGGCCACTTTTTGTTGAGTGCAACCCCCATCACCATGCCGAATGGCATCAGCAAGCGCCAGCAGTTGCGCAATGAAAAGGCTTTGGCCGAGTTGGTCCGTAGTGTTCCCGGCAATGATCGTTGCGCCGATTGCGAGGCCTTAACTCCAGGTGTGTTCCGGTTGTACACAAGCTGCGCGTAACCACTTTCTAACATTTCTTGCTCTAGGATGGGCCAGCTGGAATGTATGCGATTCATTCAATCCTCACATCAACCCCTATCTTTGCCTCGAAACTGACCGCTAATTGTTCCTCCATAATAGATGGGTATCTTTCTCTGTATGCGGTGCGCTTCACTCCACCGCAAGCTAGGAACACACATCTCCAAGGTGAAATCCTTGTCGATGGATACTTGGTCGTCCGAACAAGTAGATGTGAGGCCCTTTTATACCTCTCCTGCCTTGCTCGAGTTTCAATTGCTAATGCACAATCACACGACCAGAATATGAAGTCTCACGGCAACCTGTTGATGAACAAGATCTATAACCCCAAGAACATAAAGCCACCAGTCCCGACCGACATCGACGAGACCGACTCGGCCCTTGAACGGTACATTCGCGCAAAGTATCAATATCGAACCTTGGCAGACGGCAAACCACAGCCCCCAAGTAGAGATGACGAGAGCTACAATCGACCTCGTGAAGCAACCAGGCCAAGAGATTCTCGCGCTGAATCTCCAGAAGGGTCGCCTCCTCCACTGCCACCCAAGTCGAATAAATTTCTTGGAATGAGTCTTCGCTCATCTTCTTCAACCTCGAATTTACGCCGATTCGGAACTAGATCCAAGTCATCGACGTCTGACCAATGGTCACCTCCGCCTCCCAAGAGATCTACTTCAGGCCTTGGCGCCCCTGTTGCTGATGTCACGACAAATTCATTTGAGGCGAAAATGGCAGCCCTGCAGGATATGGGTTTCACGAACGATAGACGGAATGAAATGGTCTTGAAGGGTCTGAATGAGGATTTGAATCGGGCAATTGACACGCTGCAGAGGTTGGGCGAAGGAAATGGTCTTCCAATTACACGGTCTAAAACACCAACAGCGAGTCGTGCGAATACGTCCACAGCTCCACCTCCCATGCCTCCGAGACCTGCTACACAAGGCAATGCATCTGCCTCTGCCTCAACCAACCCATTCGATAAACTTGACTCAAACCCAGCGCCCCAGGCTCAGCAAGTACCTCCAGTACCCCCATTGAAGACAGGAGCAGCTCAGCAAAATGCCTCGTTTAATCCATTCGACCAGCCAGTGCAAACACCGCACTCTGCTCAACCCTTGGAGGCCTCTTTCCAGAATCTCCAAGTAACGCAGCCATTGTTCCCCCACTCTACTGGAGGGTACCCTCAGCACGCCAACACTATGCCACTGCCACAGCCAACTTATCAGCAGCCGTTCACACCGCCAATGACGGCAACATTCGCACAGAACGGTTATGCGTCCTCTCCGCAACCCATGAATGGTAACCAGGATCCATTTTTCCAGACTATGCCCCAGCAAGTACCGCAACCGCAAAACGGCGTGGCGCTTCAGCCTTTGTCGAATAATAGTGCGGTGCAAAATAACCCATTCTTCAGTAACTCCTCACAAAATGGGTTGGCACAGCCTCAGTCACAACAGGGCCCTCTGTTACAAGAAAATGGGATCCCTCGGCCTCCCCAGCACGCGAACACAATGCCAGCATTGTCAACGAGCTCCCCGTTTGGAACATCCCCATTTGGGCCCATGAATCCCTCCCAGGGGCAGCAAAACCCACAGCTGCAACCGCAAAGCCTGGGCCAAGCATCTCACAACCCATTCCAACAAAATATGGGACCTCCCACTCCCCAGAGTGCGGGATTCTCAAACCCATTCCCACATCAACAAACACAGCCACAGCCACAGCAGCTTGCTCCACAAGCTACTGGGCGCGTGGACAAGGGCGGGATTTTATCGCTGTATGGCTCGTCTGCACCATCCCCCGTGCCTCCAATCCCACAACAACACTTAGCTCAACCTGGCGTGGGTGCAAGCCCAGTAACGCCATTTTCAAGCTCCTTCAACTCGACCCCGCAATCTCAGGCTGGATTCGGCCTCTCGAGTCCTCAGCCAGGGGCAGGAAGTACTGCCAATACTTCGCGGAATCCCTTCGATGGTCCTGTGACAGCTGGCTCGGGCCTCGCAGCTCAGGCTGGTCTGAACTTCTCTCAGCCCTCATCCGGATTGGGGCTTGGAATTGGCGCTAATGGCACTTCTACGCAGCCTTCGCCAACGGGAACGGCTCTAAATACTGGTACAGGCCTCGGCGCGGGCCCCAAGAGCAACAACCCATTCCCCTCTTCTACGACCAGTCCATTTGCTCCAACGGGAACCAGTCCTTTCGCTCCCACCCCTACCAGCACCAATCCGTTCCCTACAAGTACCAATCCTTTCCCTCCTACCAATAACAACCCCTTCCCTGCTTCTGGTGGCAATCCTTTCCCTCCCGCCAGCAACAACCCCTTCCCTACCTCCCAACCCACAGCTACTACTGGTTACTCCAGACCCCATATGAGCCAACCCAGTGTTGATATCAATGGCTTCCAAACTGGTCGACACAGTCCGGATGCTTTCACTGGTCTGAGTGCACGATACGGTTAATATTGCTGTGATTTACATGACATGCTCTTACACCTGGATCAGCCGTCTTCGTGGGGTGTTGATCTAGTCAGATGAAGAAACGTGGACATACGCCGCCTTGCTCGAATATGACTTCATTCATCTCGTCTACTACATAAACATATCTTGTTCATTTGTTGTCTCCATGGCTTCGACCCATACTGCTGAGGATTTGAGGATTCTCACATAACGAAATTGATATAGATGGATGCTCGGGATGTGATTACATGTGCATAGCTGGGTGCATCATGGGCTGTTTCTGGTCTGTTCCGCTCTTTCGATACTGTTTTTATACATTGTTTTCTGTTTCCTGAGGCTTTCTTTCGGTCATTTATAATTTTACTGCTGTATTTTTTTACAATATTTTAGTGTTTAGTTTGGTCCACTGTCAGCTGGTCAAGATTAATAGCACATAACCACTACTGTACAATATTTGAGCAGATGCTGTAGAGCATTCGGAGATAGTTTTTATAGTTAGAGATAGAGAAAATGATAAGAAAATGGCACTTTGGTGTCTTCGCATCTAGTTTGTCATCCCCAAAGACTGTGTTTAATCTTTTCCCAAAGGCTGTGTTCAAGCCTCTCGATCACTGACGGGCAAGGGAACCCAAATTGATGCAAAAAAATATCAAACCATTTACGACTACCCCAGCGATGCCCTCCACAAGTCTCCGGTAAATAGGCGAAGGACTTGAACCAATCAAGGGTGTTCTTCAAGATATCAATGATCAAACCATAGATGCTCTGGGCGAAGTATTGAAAAGGCGTTAGAAAAAACTGCATGACTTGCAAGAACGGCTGGACGACCTCATACCAAAAGTACTTATATCCGTTCTGCGGTCGTTTGCGCAAAGAGAGCTTCGACTTCCACCCGGGCGGCTTATTTATAACCTGCAAGACGTCGGAGACATAATAATCGAAATACTTATCGAATTCGGCATTTTTCAATCGCTCTTTCTCGTCGCGCCAGCCTCGCTTTTCGCGTTCGTCCAGGCACCAGACGACGACGTCGCCGCGACGGCGCCAGTCGTCGTGCCAGGCGGAGTTGTAGATGCGGTTGCATTCACCGTAGCTGGAGTAGCGGAGGAGTTTCTCGAGCTTTGGCTCAAGTTGCTGGAAGAAGATTAGGTAGTCGGGCCAATCGCGGAGGGATGGGTTCTGGACGGCTTGGAGTGATGGGTAGATAGCGTCGGGGGCATAGCTCGGTTTGCGGGGGAAGTAGCGCAGGCCGCCGGCCATATGGGTCATGAGGAAGTGTTTGGGGTCGTCGTAGAATTGGTCGGCTTCGTCGCGGTAGATGGATTTCGCGAAGGCGTCCATGTTGATAGGTGGCTCGCATGTTAGAGCCCAGGCGTTGATGGCGGGGTGGACCATGTGGGAACGCCAGGGAGTACTATGGCAGGGCATAAGGAAGCCCACCGTCATGTTTAGGTCTGGATGCGTAGGAGCGTGGATTTCTCGATATCTCCAGTGATTTTTGTAGTTCACTTCTGATCTCTGGCGGAGATAGTCGACTACCCCGATCACGCCCGAGCCATGGTATAGTGAAACGTATCCGGCAATGAAAATGTTGACTAGGACAATGAAGGTCAAGGTCAAGATTCTTGGCCAATGGCGAGATCCTCCGATGTATATGGCTGGCGCGAACCATTGCACCAATGGCGCTGCAGCAAGGACATGTAGACTTGGCAGCAGGGGGTAGATAAATCGCACTTCCTTATGCGCAATCAGAGACAGCACTAATGGCATCGAAATGCAGATCACTGCTAGTTGCACGCGTGCTTTATCCTGCCAAGTTTCTACTACACCGTCGGTTGGTCGTATCCGGTGTCGTAAAGTCGTGTATATACTGTAAAGGGCGAACGGCAACAGGGTAGTCAGTAGAAGTGGATAGCCCTCCGTCAGATAATAGTCCACTCTATTCATGCCATAAAACATTGCCAGTGATTGCGCAATGTTGAAGTTTAAGAAATTAAGCGGGGGAAACGTCCAGAAGCCATAGAAGGCACGGTCAGCACAAACCGATATAGACAACATCAAACCTCTATAGAAAAATACGGTTAGAGTTGACGCATCAGACATATAGGAAATCCAAAATGACATACCCGCAAATTGATGCTTCACGTATAAGGAGAAGACGCTCGTATAATGGTGAATGATAGAAAGGGAAAGCAGCCAGAACAATCCAAATGATAATGTTTGTTGGACGCAGTAAAGTTGCAAGAGCTGCGAGTGCTAGGCACACCCGAAATCTGTTGCAAATGTCAGCCGTCGACAACGATGATATTGGATTCATAATTCATAATTTACCTTCCAAATGGCAAGCTGTAGGCGGATAAGCGGGTATTGCGATAGATTGACGAAGACGATCCTAGCTCGCTTGGGGAGGTTTGTTCGGTCAGAGGTGGAGTCAGGTTATCCCATTCGATAGCCCAATTCCTCCCTCCAAGAGACTGCGAAGTATCATTGGTTCTGTGCAAGCTTGGAAAATCATAGAGCCGATCGGAGGACTCTGAGGTGCATTCCAGAACGTCGCCCTCGTTTGTTTCTTCTTGAGTTACTACGGATGGCGACCCCAATTGTGTCTGCCCATCACGCGCAAACCCGGAAGTTATTCCAAGGCCTGACTGGTCGCCATTTACTAAAGGGCTTCCTGCACTAGTTGGATTGTCGGATTGGTTTGAACGTGGCCCAGTCGAGCTTCTAAATTTCAATGGAGATACCTCGAAGGAACTCGCGGGTCCTTTGGTTTGTTTTGCGTTAGTGAGAGAGTTTTTGGATCATTCAAAGAGAAAGACAAAGAGAAGAACGCTAAAAAAATTTCGAGATTTTTTTTTTTGAATAGCTGCGTCGAGATGTATGTCGAACAGGGAACAAACATACCTGGTGATCCCGAGGTGTTTATGTCAGATGATTTTCTAGACACCATAGTTGCCCACGTCCACGGCCAGTAATTTAGAGCAATTACCGTCAAAGTTGTCTCCAAACAGTTCGAGAACGTCCGAGTCGAACAGAACCACTGCCATGGGTTGAGTACAGTCGCGAACAACTGTGATTAAATCAGCACCGGTATTCAGTAGCTTCAAGTGCTACATCAACATACAGCAGCTTGCTCTCCACGCGAGCCGTCCCCATAGATTCGTTGCGCCAACTTCCAGGTGAAGAAATCGCCAAGAGCAGCGATATAGGCTTGTGCAATTTTGGGAGCGGCGATTAAGAGTGATGAGCGTGCACCGATCGAGAGTCCCAAAACATATGATATTGCGGCAGCCACTTTGTAAAACGCGGCAAAATAGAGAGGATGTAAGGAGGATCGTAATTGATGTGTCCATTCCTGCAAAAGTAAATCCATGAATTAGTTTCTCGAATGCAATGCTTCCGCTTCAGAATGTCACTCACCCATGTTAACCAGGCACCCTGGTCCTTCCCAAAAGCAGCTGCCCACGCGGGCTCCAATGATTGGAAGAACTCATCGGGTTGAAAAAACGTCCGAAGCATGAAAGCGTTGATTAGGCGGAATAGTAAGAGGGCGAGAAACACTCGACTACGATGGGTACCGCAGAATTCTCCCAAAGCTGTTATCACTGGGCGTTTCGCTCGTTTTGCGCTTTTCTTGGCCCAATACTCCCGATACATGTCCCGGTCTTTGCGAAAGTCCCTGGCTGAGACATAATTCGACCATCTGAACTGGAAAAACCATTTAACGCGATCGGACAAGGTCACCGAGTCTCTGCTTTCACGAGCTTTATTCTTGTCGCTGCCCTCATGAACATCATTGTCGTCGCTGGAGTCTTGATCGCCCCTGGTTTCCGTGCGGGCTTTCTTCCTTCTGGCACGTCTTATATTAGTAGAGGTCGTCGTCGCCTTGTCTCCAATACTAGGCTCAACAAACACGCCGTCGCGGTAATTATTGCTATCAAGTAGGTTGGGTAAGAGCGAGGCGCCAGGAGGGTTGGGAGAAGGGTCGGCAGAAGGGTCGGAATCTGGCGTAGTAGTATAATTTGAATATTCGAGAGCAGCTTCGTGTGCTGGACCAGGCGGCCTGTCTGTGTGGCGAGACATTGTTTGAAGTGACTATGCGGGCCTCCTCATAGCGGAGACGCGCATGACATCAAGGGGTCTGAGGGAACGAAAAGGCCGGGCCGGTGCTGTGGCCACGCCGATTGGAAGGGGCAGGAAGCTCAGAGTATGATTGGAGCCTTTTCAGGAAGCTGGTGGCCCAGGGCGCGACGAGTTCGTGTAATCCTGCGCTTAGGGAACAGCGGGGAGTGGGAGGAGGACGGTTCTCGCGACAACCTGCACTTAGGAGAAAAGCCGCCCGCTTGCTAGCGGGATCGCCTTGACTTCTTAATCTTTCTGCGATTTGGTCCCGGGGTACATATTGAGCCCCCTTGGTACCGTTTTTTTTTGTGCGTTTCAATCCCTTTTATCTTCTACATCTCTTGCAGGACCTGTCTGGGACTGTTTGTCATTTTCCGTGAACAAAGCTTCTCCAAATCTCTCCAACTGTTCTTCCCCGCAATCATGGCCGCCAACGGGTCCAACGTATTTGCCCACTACCACTCTGCCTCTACTGACGAGGCCATCAAGGCCGAGGGAGACTATGCTGCACACAACTACCACCCATTGCCGGTGGTATTTGCGCGTGCCCAGGGAACCTCTGTTTGGGACCCCGAGGGCCGTCAATACCTGGACTTCCTTTCAGCCTACTCCGCCGTGAATCAAGGCCACTGCCACCCGAAACTCGTCGCAGCTCTCGTGGACCAGGCATCGCGCGTGACTCTTAGTTCGCGCGCTTTCTACAACGATGTCTTCCCCCGGTTCGCCGAGTTTGTGACCCGCTACTTCGGCTTTGACATGGTGCTACCTATGTGTACCGGCGCCGAGGCCGTAGAGACCGGCATCAAGATCGCCCGCAAGTGGGGCTACAAGGTCAAAGGCATCCCCGAGAACCAAGCAGTGGTTTTGAGCGCTGAAAACAACTTCCACGGTCGCACAGTAAGTCTCTCTCTGTCTCTCTCTCTCTCTCCCCCCCCCTCTTTCTTTGTCCCACACACCGCCGCATTTGGGTGTTGTGTGGGATATGACGCCATCTAAGACTGTGGCTGATCGCCAACGTGCCTTGCATTAGTTTGCCGCCATCTCCTTGTCCTCCGATCCGGAGTCGCGCGAGAACTACGGCCCGTATCTTCCTGGTATTGGGTGCACTATTCCCGGAACCGAGAAGCCTATTGCCTACAACGACAAGGCCGCCCTCCGCGAGGCCTTCGAGAAGGCTGGCCCCAGCCTAGCTGCGTTCCTGATCGAGCCTATCCAGGGCGAGGCGGGAATTGTAGTTCCGGATGATAGTTATCTGCAGGAGGCTCGCGCTTTGTGCGATAAGTACAATGTGCTTTTGATCTGTGACGAGATCCAGACTGGCATTGCACGCACGGGCAAGCTGCTTTGTCACGAATGGAGCGGGATCAAGCCCGACCTCGTCTTGCTGGGCAAGGCCATCTCAGGTGGAATGTATCCTGTCTCTTGTGTGCTGGGCCGTAAAGATGTGATGCTCACCGTGGAGCCTGGCACCCACGGCTCAACATACGGCGGCAACCCGCTGGGTTGTGCTGTAGCTATCCGCGCTCTGGAGGTGATCCAGGAGGAAAATATGGTTGAACGTGCTCAAGAGCTTGGTCAAGTCTTCCGTCGTGGATTGGAAGACCTCAAGAGCCCCCTGATCCAGACAGTGCGCGGCAAGGGCTTGCTTAACGCTATCGTCATTGACGAGTCTAAGACCAATGGCCACTCCGCATGGGATCTATGTTTATTGATGAAGGAGAAGGGCTTGCTGGTATGTATCATCGGGCAAACTTGCGAGTTATATTTGGAAAAGGAGACTGACATGGGAACCACTCAGGCTAAACCTACTCACCAAAACATCATTCGCCTAGCCCCGCCTCTCGTGATCACCGAGGAAGAGATCCAAAAGGCGCTGGACATCATCCAGCAAGCCACCACAGAGCTTCCCACTCTCAAGCGAGGGTAAGGCCAATTGATTACGCTAATAGGGGCGGATAAAATTGCGTCGATGGCTAGAAAATTAGATGGCTATAAATTAACTGCGGGCCGACCCCACAGTCTTGGATGAGGCGTTCTGAATAATTTTTTGTTTGTTTTCCAGCACGGATGACCACGGATGATCCGGGATGACTCGCAGCGGTTACTAAATCTAGAGCTTCTAGATATTTTTGGCGCAGATCAGAGACAAGCTTTTACGGATAGACTGCCACGTCAATGTATGAATACCTATATTAGATGTGGAGATTTTGATTCCGCAAGATGAGACCCGCCGATCTAATCTGGCCCATGTCTTGCTTATAGCCAATAGAAGTAAGCGTCCCTCCGATTGCCCCAGAAGGAAGCGAAGAGGCGGAATTGGAAGAAATCCGGCGCCGACGGGTGGATTCCTGCGGCTCTAGTCCCAGCAGGGAAAGGGCTGCGAGTCCGGATGCGAATGCGAATTCGATCTTCTGTCTCGCCACTGACCGTAATTGCGCCCAATAGACACTGTTACAGAGCCCCCGGGGCTGGGGCCGGAGTCAACAGCGTGATTAATTATGCAAGACCTCGCATGTCTTCTCAGAAGGAAGAGTCGGTCAGATTCGTCCAAGCCTTGATGTCCTCGCGGCCACGCTTGGACTATACTCTCCGTGATCGATGTGGATTAGTAGCTGTAGTGGCCAATCGGGGATTAGGGGATAAAGGAATTAACCAAGTAGCTCTGTGCATAACTTTTTTTTTTTTTCTTTTTGTTATGGGCATAAGTAGGGATTCGGGGTTCCGTGTATTCATACTTGAACCTTGGATCCCTTGTAGACGTGCCAGGACGGAAGCTAATGATAGCGATTCAGATGACGCCCATATTGGAAACCTCGTAGATGAGTCAGGACGGAATTTATGATAGCGATTCAGATGAGTCCCTATACGAAATCTCGTAGATGCGCTAGGACGGAATTTATGATAGCGATTTCCGACGACGTCCCTATACGAAATGAAGGAAGAGCTTAACAGCTTCTCGCCCATCACATTCGACCGTAGTATCTCCGTTCCTTCTCTCCCCCCCGTTTGCAGAAAAGCAGCGTGAGTGGCCCCGACCGCGCCCCACCATTATTGAATCCGTAATCCGTTTATTCCCCGATTAAATATCACAACTGTCGCTGTTTTTTCTTCCTTTCCCACTCAGCTTCTCAGTTCCCCTTATGACCCCTACAGCTCGTGGTTTATGGCTGTAGACATTGAGAAGACCCCGCCGGCGGATGCTGCATCTGCCGAGGGATCAGAGGAGCTTCACTCCGGGCTGGAACTGAAGAGCCCGGAGGCGAAGGCGAAGAAATGGTATCGCAGACTGAATCCTATGCGATGGCAGTCTATACCTCCTGTTCCAGCTCAGCGCTCTGTATCCAAAGAGCACTCGGCCGGGTTCTTTAGCGTCATCACTTTCCAATGGATGTCGCCTCTAATGAATGTAAGCAGCCATGGAACTGAATTATCCATATATTATTCCCCCCCCCCCAACAGCCTCTTTATTCCATTACACAAGGAATATCCACTAATCCCGCAAATAGACCGGTTATTTACGACCACTCGAACTACAAGATGTATGGACAGTCAATCCCGATCGAGGCGTCGATATCTTATCGGCCCGTTTGGAAGCTGCATTGGCCCGTCGCACAGAACGTGGCGGCAAACACCCGCTCATTGCAGCTCTGTACGACACATTCCGATTCGAATTCCTGGTAGGCGCTGTCTGTCAACTGTTCAGCGCGCTTCTCATGGTCTTTGCGCCCTACTTAACCCGCTATTTGATTGCCTTTGCGACAGAGGCCTACGAGGCCCAGCACACAGGCCATGGCACCCCTAATTTGGGACGCGGATTCGGCTTTGTTATCGGCATAACCGTGATGCAACTTCTGCAGAGCATATGCACGAACCAGTTCTTGTATCGGGGCCAGATGGTCGGAGGCCAGATCCGTGCAGTGCTGATCTCGCTAATCTTCAACAAGGCAATGAAATTGTCCGCTCGGGCCAAGGCCGGTGGCAAGGCCACCTCCGAGGAAGTCCATGCGCTTCAAGCCGCCAAGGACGAGGCTATGAGTAAAAAGTCTGGAGATGAGAAGAAAGACAAGAAGGACGATGCCAAAGCTGTGCCGGATGCAGCAGATGGCGTCGCGGGAGACGGGCGCGGGTGGAGCAATGGCCGCATTATCGCCCTGATGAGTATTGACGTGGATCGAATCAATCTGGCTTGTGGTATGTTCCATATGCTGTGGAGTTCGCCGATCTCGATCATCGTTACGCTCGTTCTTCTTTTGGTCAATATTGGTGTGAGCTGTTTGTCTGGCTATGCGCTACTACTGCTTGGAGTGCCATTCCTCACGCTTGCGATTCATTCCCTGGTGGCTCGTCGCAATGCGATCAATAAACTTACCGATGAGCGTGTATCCTTGACCCAGGAGATTCTGCAGGCAGTGCGCTTTGTCAAGTTCTTTGGATGGGAGGAGAGTTTCCTCGGCCGTCTGAAGGACATTCGTAACCGCGAAATTAGGGCGATCCAGACTATTTTGGCAATCAAGAACGCCATCATGTGTGTTTCGATTTCGATCCCCATCTTCGCCTCCATGCTGGCTTTTATCACCTACGCACTAACTGGTCATGACCTGGTTGCGGCTAACATTTTCTCTTCCCTTGCTTTGTTCAACTCGATGCGATCGCCGCTCAACATGCTGCCCATGGTCATTGGTCAATGTGCAGATGCATGGACTGCTCAGATGCGAATCAGCGACTTTCTTTCCGCGGAAGAGCAGGTAGAGGACATCGAGGTTATCACGGATATGGAGAATGCGATTGAGGTTGAAAATGCCTCTTTCACCTGGGAACGACTGCCGACCAAGGAAGAGAGCAGCGTCGGCCCGAAGAAACCTACGAAGGAACTCGAGATCAAAAAGCCGGAGGCTGAGGGTGAGGCCCTCACCGGACCATTCAAGCTAGAGGGTATCAACATTGAGATCGGCAGAAACGAACTCGTGGCAGTTATTGGAACTGTCGGCTGCGGCAAAAGTTCATTACTCTCTGCATTGGCTGGCGATATGCGTGTAGTCGAAGGAAAAGTTAAGATGAGCACTACTCGCGCATTCTGTCCACAATACGCGTGGATCCAGAACGCCTCTGTACGCAACAATATCGTCTTTGGAAAGGATTATGAAGAGGCTTGGTACAACGATGTCGTTGAAGCTTGTGCCTTGCTTCCGGATCTTGAAGTGCTTCCTCATGGTGACCAAACTGAGATTGGAGAGCGTGGTATTACTGTGTCTGGAGGTCAAAAGCAGCGTTTGAACATTGCTCGTGCCATCTACTTTAATACCGAGTTGGTCCTCATGGATGATCCCTTGTCAGCTGTTGATGCGCACGTTGGTCGTCATATCATGGACAAAGCTATTTGCGGATTACTGAAAGACAGATGTCGAATCCTCGCGACCCACCAACTTCACGTTCTCAGCCGATGTGACCGGATCATCGTGATGGATGAAGGCAAAATACACGCCTTTGATACTTTTGAGTCTCTGATGCGCGACAATGAGCTTTTCCAACGCCTTATGGCATCCTCTGGACAGGAGGATTCGGAGGGCAGCTCGGACGAACAGGACGAAGGGGTAGATGAGGAGAAAGATCTTGTCGACACTCCTAACAACAAGGAAGTGGTTGCCCAGAAGGCTGCCCCGGGAAAGCCTGCAGCAGTTCTGATGCAGCAAGAAGAAAAGGCCACATCTTCAGTGAGTTGGACCATTTGGAAAGCCTACATTCGTGCCTCTGGAAGCTACTTTAACGCTATTGGCATTATTCTCTTATTGTGCGTTTCGAACGTTGCAAATATGTGGAGTAGTCTGTGGCTATCCTACTGGTCTTCGCACAAGTATGACACACTCACACAAAACGATTATATCGGGATCTACGCTTCACTCGGTGCGTCTGTGGTGATTTTCATGTTCCTTTTCTCCACCTACGTGACGACAGCTGGCGCTGCTGCTAGTAAGAGTATGCTCCAGAGTGCCATGACTCGTGTTTTGCGGGCCCCAATGTCGTTCTTCGACACCACTCCCCTTGGCCGAATCACCAATCGCTTCTCCAGGGATATTCAGGTCATGGACAGTGAGCTGTCCGACGCGATGCGAATTTATGCGTTGACGATCACCATGGTTCTTTCCGTGTTAATATTAATCATCGTCTTCTTCTACTACGTAAGTCTATTCCCAAATTCTCCGTCTGAAATTTGTCCTGACCTTTTTTTCCCTCCAGTTCGTCATCGCCCTCGTGCCACTGGTCATCCTCTTCTTTGTCGCGTCCAATTTCTACCGAGCCTCTGCTCGTGAGATGAAAAGACACGAATCTGTCCTACGATCGGTGGTCTACTCTCGTTTCGGCGAAGCCATCGCAGGAGTATCGTCTATTCGAGCCTATGGTGTTCAAGACGAGTTTAGCCGCAGCATTCGTGACTCCATCGATGTCATGAACGGCGCTTACTTCCTCACTTTCTCAAATCAGCGTTGGCTCA
>KZ119498.1:270578-293147 GCA_002153405.1 Mycosphaerella populi pn0402
AACTTTTGACTGGATTTTCTAGAAAATCCTGGGGGTTTTAGGTCAAAAATAGCAAATTTCTCTTATCCAGTCAAAAGTTCATCAGGTCACCCGGTCGACTTTTGCCCTGATGACCTGATTCGAAAAAAGCCCCACCGTTGGCCCGTACTGTTATCCAACGGAAGCCGATATTTGTATACATCGTGAGCGCGTCACAGCAAAAACAAGCAGCGGACGAGTTGCTCACATCTCGTTGTGAATACTGCGTAGCTGCCTATATGTTAGATTTGTTCTTCATTCTACTTGGCGCGCCTCTGCGGGGGCAGGAGACCAAGTGGCGGCGGGATTTATTGTCACACCGTTCACACGCGACATCTCACGACAATGCCTTTTCCGAGCTATGGGATCAATAATGGTCAAAAAAGAGTTCCATATTCCTTCGATATAGAAGATACTCATGCGCATTGAGAGGATGCTATGCGAGTTCGCGACCCTTGCTGGATTGGAATAGTTGATGCCTAGTTTGATTATTGACGCCTGCAAGTATTTTAGACTTCGCAATCTCCGATGTCTGGAACATCTCCTCTGTTATCATTTTGACCTGAGTGTCAGGGCAGGTGGCATTTTAAAGACAATGAACCCAACGTCACTGGACTGCTGGCCTCCGGTTTGGAATGATGGCCGATTTTCACCCTGCACTCAGAAATTGTACATCGAAAATTTAATACCGATCGGTGGAATCGCGATATCCCTCATATTTTCATTCCTAGTTTACTCGATTTGTCGCTGGCGACAGGCGAATGAGCGACTACGGGCCTTTCAACATTCCCACGATAATCATGCTGCCCGCCGTCCACCTTCTGTTGCCTCTATAGCACTTTTTACCTTCCATGGTCCTTACCTCACGTGGCTCGAAGGTCTTTTGCTGATAGCGAACTTGTCAGCTTTCTCCTTTTTTGCTATATCTCCACGTCCGTCGAAGCAAATGCCGATAGGTCTACTCTATCTTTCCATGTATTGTTTGATTTTATGGATCGGGCTTCTGGGCGCCCAGAAAACCACTAGGCCTCAAAACGACCAATATAATATTTCTCTGGGCCTCCATCACCAACTTGGACCCCTTTACACATTACAGTGGATATGTTTTATGATTATCTTTCTCTCAAACTTCAACGCCCCTGCTGGAAATCGCTGGGACCCCATACTTTTCCTCCAGGGAGGTTGCTCTACAGCAATCTTACTCCTCCATGCCACGGCGCCGAGGGTACGCCTCGAGGCGTCTCAGGGTGGCATTGAGACCATTCCCGATGGTTCTATCAAAGAAGAATCTGCGAGCCTTCTCTCGCGCTGGTGCTTCTCTTGGGTTGGTAGCGTGGTCTGGAAAGCACTGAAGACGCCATTGGAAACCACTGATCTTTACCCTCTCAGCTGGGATTGCCAGGCTACTTATCTGAGCAAAGTCTTCCAGAATGTTGCACCGGCTCGATATGGGATGATTTGGGGAATTTATCATATTGGAAAATATGACCTGCTACACCAAGGTTTCTGGGCAGTTATCTTTAGCTTGATGAGTTTCTGTCCAGCGGTTCTTCTTCGTTTTATTCTGGCATATATGGAGTCACCTGAGACCATGTCCCGCAATAATGCCTGGTTATGTATTGTGGGCCTCTTAGTCGCAGGACTCATCACAGCTGTTGCCGATTGTCAATGTGAGTGGCTGGGTCGGAAGCTTAGTTTGAAACTGCGTGCGGTCTTGATCAATGAGGTATTCACAAAAGTCCTGAGAAGGCGAGTAACAATTCTGACGCAAGCTTCCGATGGTAATGGAGATTCTGAGAAAGAGACTCATGCTTCCGATGGGAGAGTTTTCAACCTTATGGCTGTTGACGCCGCGACTATCAGCGAATATGGTGCGCACACTCATCTAGTCTGGGTGAATTTCCCCCTACAGCTTACAATCGCATCTGTGGTACTGTATAGCATTCTGGGCATTAGCGGCATCCTGGGGGTAATTGTCATGATTGTTCTGCTTCCACTGAATCTTTTCATTTCGGAGCGTCAGGTTGCGGCGCAGACGAAGGTGCTCACGGCTTCCGATGCACGGGTTCAAGCAAACAACGAAGTCATCAAGAATATCCGAACAATCAAGCTTTGCGCGTGGGAGGACGAATTTCGCAATAAGGTGCGTACCATGCGAAATACAGAGCTCTCAGAGTTGCGCGGGAACTTTTTCTGGTGGTCAATATCCATCACAGTATTCTTCTCCTTGCCATTTATCACAACCATCTTGACGCTTTTCATTTATACGGTCGTCGAAAAACAAGAGTTGGAGACCAAGGTTGCATTCCCCGCTTTGGCGACTTTTGCAGTACTGCGTATCCCACTGGACAGAATGGCGTCTTCAATCTCGTTCATCATGCAATCGCTTGTATCAGTCAGGCGCATTGAAGCTTTTTTGAGAGAAAGGGAGACGGACAAGTATGACCAATACGCGAGGGGTGTTGGTCTTCAGCTTGGGTTCAGGAACGCAAGCTTCAAGTGGCCTTCAACAGGAGCAGGTCATTCAGATGCAGAGGACAATGGTTCATCGGAGACGCTACCTAGATCGCAGTTCCAGCTTTCCGAACTTGATATTAACTTTCAAAAAGACGGGTTAAATGTCATCTTTGGCCCTAGTGGTTCCGGAAAATCCTCAGTGTTACTAGCACTACTCGGAGAAATGGAGCTTCTTGGAGGCAAGGTGAACCTTGGATACAGTCATCTAGCATATTGCCCTCAGGAGCCTTGGATATTAAACCAAAGCATTCGAGCCAACATACTATTCGGACAGCCTCTTGATACAAACCGCTACCGGGCAGTTCTAAGTGCTTTATCCCTTATCCAAGACCTCGCTGAGCTTGATGAAGGTGACATGACCCTTGCAGGAGAACGAGGGAGCCGTCTCTCTGGTGGGCAAAAGCAGCGGGTTGCGTTGGCTAGGGCATTGTACAGCAATTCCGAGATTCTTCTCTTGGACGATTGCCTTAGTGCACTGGACCATCGCACAGGAAAAAGCGTTTTTCTCAAAGCAATCAAAGGCCCTCTTATGAAGAATAGGACATGCATCCTAGCAACCCATCATACGCAGCTTGTTCTCCCGCTTTGTGACTACGGAGTCTGTCTGGAGAATGGCCGGGTTAAGCTCCAAGGCACAGTTGCAGAGCTTGCAGCTGCCGGTCTCGTCCGTGCAACGGAAAAGGGGCCTTTAGAGGATGACTTAGATGAAAGTGACCGTGAAATACTTGCATCAACGCATTCTGATGCTGTCTCTAGGCCCGGCTCGGAGGAGATGGAAATACCACAGGGTACGATCAGATCTGCTGACGAGATATCAAAAGTGAAGCACGAGCCGGAATATCAGGAAGAGAAATCAACGGGGGCAGTTTCTTGGTCGGTAATCCGGATGTACCTAGGGTCGATGGGCCGTTGGTGGTTCTGGGTATTTGTTCTGGTGGCATTTGTCTGTCAACAGCTGACTTCTTTGGGAACAAATCTCTGGGTTAAGAAATGGGCGGCTAAATTCGACAGCCTGCATAATGAGCCAGCATATGAGGGGAAAGCACCAAAGGTCAACTCTACTTACTATCTCACCATATACGGCTTAATAGCCCTTGTATTTGCCCTTGCATCATTTATTCGTGATGTGACCGTTTTCTCTGGTGCTCTTAAAGCCTCCTCGCAGATTTTTGACAAGCTCCTGGACTCGATCCTCTACGCAAGATTGTTGTTCTTCGACAAAGTCCCATTTGGTCAGATCACGAATCGATTCTCCAAAGATATTGAGTCAATTGATCAAGAGGTTGCTCCACATTCCATGAGCACTTTCTACACGTTCTGTTCTTTAGCTACAGTCATGATATTGATCTCTGCACTGCTACCCGTGTTTCTTCCAGTGGCAGCCATCATATGCGTGATTTACTACCTGATAACACGACTCTTTATTAACAGTGCGCGAGATCTCAAAAGAATTGAGGCAGTCCGGCAGTCTCCATTGTATCAGCACTTTGGAGAGGCTCTCACAGGATCCGTCAGTGTACGTGCATATGGACATACTGAGCAATTCACTGAAGAGAATCACCGTCTGATTGACGGCTTCAATGAGCCAAATGCCATGAGATGGGCCTCAAAAGGCTGGTTAACATTACGAATCGCATCCCTGAGCGCTGTCATCTCTTGGCTGACGGGGACATTTCTGCTCTGGGGTCTGGACAGAGGCTCGGTTAACGCAGGGGTTGCCGGCCTTGCGCTTACATATGCTGCAACCTTCACTGAAAATGTCCTTTGGTTTGTCGAGCTATATTCCATAATCCAGCAAAGTTTTAACTCAGTCGAGCGTGTTGCTGAGTACATGCAAATTGCTCAAGAGCCAAGTGAACCACTTCAACCAGAGGCACCCAGCCTGTCGTCCGAATGGCCTACACACGGCTCTGTACGCTTCAGAGGCTACGCAACCAGCTACTCCTTGGACCTGGATTCTGTGCTGAGAGACCTTGATATTGATATACCAGCGGGGCAGAGAGTAGCTATCGTTGGACGCACAGGTGCGGGTAAGAGTAGTCTGGCTCTAGCACTCATTCGAGTCCTTGAAGCAGACACGGGCAGTATCACGATCGACGGCGTTGATATCGCCTCTGTTTCACTCAAGCAGTTGCGCCAAACTGTGACAGTCGTTCCACAGGATCCAACCCTGTTCGACGGCAGCTTGAGGGACAATCTTGATCCATTTCACAAGTACTCGGAAGCCGAACTAAGCGATCTTCTCCGCGACCTGCAACTTTTCAAAAGCCTTCAATCAGAAAATCTGGATCATCACTCTGCCGCTGCCCTGTCTCAAGGACAGAGACAGCTGGTCTGCATTGCCCGCGCCCTCCTTCGCCGATCCCGTGTCCTTGTCTTGGATGAAGCGACGGCATCCATAGATCATGCAACAGATGCACTGATTCAGTCTGCCCTACGGTCCACTATTGCTGCGGGTACTACTATTATCACGATTGCTCATCGCCTTTCCACAATTGCCGATTACGATAAGGTTGTTGTTCTGGAAGCCGGTCGTGTCGTGGAACAAGGGTCAGTGACGGAATTGCTAGCTCGCGAAGAGGATGATGCTTTCTTCCACAAGTTGTGCGAGCATTCGGGTGACTTTGATAATATCAAAGCCATTGCTTATGGTAGGACTTAACCAGGCTGTGGCTGTTGATTAGGTGGTTCGGCATTCGGTAATCCTGATTTGCTATGGTGCAAAGTATTCACCGACTCAGGTTTTGCTGCTCCGCCAAACCGAATAGGATTATTGGTGTAAAGTTTAGATTAATCATGCCACAGTAGGTAATGGTAAGCACTATTGGAACCATCTTGGACCCGCCCATTAGAGACCTTGCATGGTATCGCATTCAAGCCCTAAATAATCAGGAAATGCGACACACATAATTCGTGGATGATGGTTACGCCATCAGCCATATTTGATCATGCACTGCTAGGATTCATTTAACGCAATGTTTTGGTACTTGTTTCAATATTTTTAACATCAAGTTGCTCAAGAACCCGTTCTTTCAACATATTCATGTTTAAACCATCATAAAGGGATACCTAGGTATATTGCTTGAGCTGGAGATGAACTGGAGATGTAGCTATCGAAGAACAAAATGACTTTTTTATTTTTTTTTTTATTTTTTTCCCGGCTTTCAGTGGTAAGATTATCGAGATGTTATCGAGGTTGGCTATATTAACCAACCAAATGGTTGCCGTTTTCCCGTTTACCCCATGGCAATCAGGCCCCAGGTCATGTCTGTCAGCTCTTGGTGAAAGAAAAAAAAAGCCTCCTTGCTTCTCATCACTTGGGCTAATTTGGTACCACTCCATATCACGCAGCCCCGATAGGCTGACTAGGGGCTGAAATTCATCACCTCAACACTGAGTGGGCTGATAAAGTAAGCCTAAGAATTATGCACGTGTGATCAAGGTCTCGGAAGCCTCGCGCGTGGCTGCTCGTCTAAATCTGCCTCTCATTTACCCTGGCACTCGGCGAAGCGTATGCGCGATGCAGGAGGCAAAAATTTCCCTATTCGATAGAAGATATTAGCCAAGCCCCAAACTTAACTTCCAGGTACCCCCGAGAACCAAGTGACACTGTTCCGTGCCGAGCATAATATAAAAAATGTGATGATACTTTCGCAAGCTCCAAGCCTCTTGGCTAATTTACACAATATCCCACCCACTATCGAGGTTCATCGGGTTTGGATTCCCGGTTGTATAGCCGGCTCCATAGATGGTTCACTATGTGTGGGGGGGAGGGCAAGGTCCCCATCAGATAGCTGCAACAGCTTGAAAACTGACTAGTAAGTATCTTCCACGAATTACTGTAGTGAAGAAATTTACTCGATACCGACTTGGGTAGTTTGCCTAGGCCAGTCACCGTCCAATCCTAAGCATGGGGTGACATTAGACTCTGGCGCGGCTTGTGACCAACCAAGGTCTGCTGTTGGAACACAATACTGATTTACGAAAGTAAGATTTTCCATTGTCTAGATGCATCGATGATGTTATCGTGCATGGCTTAGCCGGGGCTATAGCTCATACTTCCCGGCCGCTGTGGTTCCAAATTGCCACGTGCGATGATCGAGCTATGCGGGCTTCTTTAAGAGGAGGGGGGGGGTTTCTTTAGGCACCTTCGTAGATTGGCTACGTATGAAGTAATTTTACCAAGAAAGGGCTGTGCACAGCGATACGATCTCCATTTATCTGGTCACCGTTTTCTGCCTGGCTCCGCTATGAAAGACTAGGGAGGAGCTGGATGTGTTTGATCAATGCACACCTACCAATAAGGCGAATCAAGGACCTTGTCATTGCGCTAGCTGGATGTCTAGTGCGACACTTAGGATAGATTAGACCTGTTAGACCTGTTTACTGCATGGAATTGGTACGGGGAAGGATCCTGCAGGAGTGACATGCGGCCCCCCTTCCTGCCAAGCCTCTCGATTCGCCATTGGATCCCTTAGAGTTTCCCTTAGAATTGTTCGAGAATCGGGTCCATGCCGGTAAAATGAGGTGGATGGCGGTTCCACGGGTACCGAAAGGCTAATCCAATAGAGTCGGGATTAACAGGAGCACAAAGGATCTGTACGGAGCATACGGAGCATACGGAGCAACAACATTGTCTTTTCAGTGATTCCAGTAATATAAGTGATGTATACAGCGTAGGGGTTCCAGCTCTACCACGTATTGGCCGTACACAGCCATACCACCCAAGAGCCACATGGGAACCCAGTGGATCCGCCCCGGACGATCTCTGAGCCACCCATTCCAGCACGTTCCAGGCGTGGTTCCTTATCATAAAATCATAATTGTAGAGGCCTCATGTCTCCCGACATGCTACAACTTCGGTGGGATACCCGCCGCCATCTATGAGAATGCGACTTGGCTCAAACACATCGACATGACCCATTACGCGCATTCCGACTTTGAGGACTGGTCAAGCGTCCCCTCGCGTCGTCAAAGCACCCTGTCAACCTCCACCGTGTCGTCCGCCTCCACCAGCATTCTATTCCAGAGCCCCGCAACCTCTCCCGGCTCTCGGAAACCCTCATGGCAGCTTTACGACGACGTGGTGCGCCTTGAGCTGAGCCCGTATATGACCGTGTATGTCGAGATTCAGAGCTGTTCCTGGGGAAGCTCCGGCTTGTCATGGTTGCTCGTGGCTAACAGCGTGATACAGCTCTTTCCTCAAGAACGGGCAGCTATTCAAACTACGATACTCGTATATCGACGTGTGCAAGGATTCAACGGGAGCGCTGAAATGTCTTGAGCTTGGGGGAGGTCTCGGGCAACAGGCGCCCTTTATCCATGCCTGTCAGTTGAAAACCTGTGGAACGAGCATGAGCCATGAAACTGATCGATACTAGTTCACAACACGAAACTACCCATTCCTCACCTCGAACACCCTAAAGACTCCGCCGAATACCCCCTCCGCGTTTCATTTCTTGAGAACCAGACCGTGCAGACGTCCCAGGTTGTTTTTATTACGCAACTATCATATAAATTCGAGAATTGGCAAGGTACGCGACCGGGCAAAAAAAAAAATCAATTTACTACTATGAAGGGAATCATTGCTGATGCGACGCTCTAGATTGTGTATCATTTCAAGAGCTACTTCTTTGTTCTAAGCTCCTCTTTATTGGTGGAATGGCAGAGGCCAAATCAAAAGGCCGTGGTGAAGAGTGTATCAGCCAAAACCTACGGATTCTCCGAGGGCAGAATGGAAAACGCGTCATGTTGTTCTTTGCGAATTCGCAGCGCAAAGAACTCAAACGATACGTATCAATACCATGTGCGTTTCTACCTCACCGCGAGCACAGAGTCCTTTAGCGCACTTTGGCTAATCTCAAATAAATGATGTTACAGTGAACTGCGTGGCCCATGTCAAGCCGCCAAAGAAACGCGGCCGGGCCGTATCGGTTGATTTAAATCCGAATTTCGATTTTCTCGCGCAGATGCGAAATATCCAGATCCAGTTCCTGGATGACAACGGTTAGTGCCTCAAGCTCCGACCCCCGCCCCTCCCCCCGGACCATACAGTCGCTCATTATGAACGCAGACAGTCAAAGCTTTTGCCAGCTGCTGTCAACGGACCTTACGATTGGATGATCAGGGACATGTACTAGTGCGGGGCCTTTTGAATTGTTTTCTTTTGTCTTTTTTTCTTTTTCCTTTTTTTTTTCGGTTTTGCCTCTCGGAAATAGCATGGCGGCGTTGGCGTCTGATGGAATAATTGTGTGACTTAGGATACCATAATGCGATGATGTGATTTGGCCGTTAATAACCCACTTGCAACCTGTAATTAGTATTACAACGTCGTTCTACCGAGTATAAAGGCCCTCAATGCGGTTAAGACAAGCGTGGCTGGTGGGGCTTATGGGGCTCCCGCAGAACGTGTCAAGCGCGGTCCTGAACACACGTGTGGACAGAGATCGTAGGGGTTGGCTGGATCTGCCGGCGACGGGGCTGTCGCGGTGCAGCGCGCTAGGCGCACCAGGGCTTAGCGGCGTCCGAGCAGCTGGTGCTCCCAGGTGGTGTGGTGCTGGTTAGAGCTGCCCCGGGCCTGCTCTTGGAGTCTGGCTCTGCCTCGAGGGCTACGCTGGGCCTCCCATTGGTGGGGGCCCTGAAAGGGCAATGCTCAAAGCCAGTCAACTTATTATCGATACCTTGCGGCTCACAATCCCTCTGCGATACTGAAGGGAACTGCCATCATGGTCATGGGCAAGCTGCATACCCGTCTGTACAAGACAGACCGGGCCCGGGACTTTGATCATGAACAGGTGGGTAGCTGCACGAATCTGCGTTTTGTTTCACACTTGCCTCGTTTTTGAGTCTCACGTCAAATCTCGGCAGGATCGATATGTGCGAATGCGTCAGATCTATGAGACTATCGACCGCCAGAGCTATCAATGGATCGTGGTTCTCGTAGCTGGCCTCGGCTTCTTCCTCGATGGATACACTGTACGTGCTGGTGATAAGAGAATCAACAGGTGTGAATAAACTCGACTAACATGTGAGGGCCCAGCTTTTCGCGAGTAACATGGCCTTGCCCATGATCTCCTACGTATACTGGAATAACGAAGTATCCTCCCTCCGGCTGACATGCATCAATATCGCAACCCTCGCGGGCACCTTGCTCGGCATGGTCATGTTTGGTTTTCTGGCGGACAAGTATGGGCGCAAGAAGATGTATGGAGCTGAGTTGATCCTTCTGATCACCGCAACCCTCGGCGTTGTGATGTCCTCTGAAGGAGTCAACTCAAGCATGAACGTTTATGCCTGGCTGATTTGGTGGAGAATCTGCGTCGGTATCGGTGTGGGAGCAGACTACCCTTTGAGCGCGGTGATCACATCAGAGTAGGTATCAGCGGAGAGTACATTCTTCATGAGCTACAAATACTGACAGTATAAAAGGTTCGCCCCAACTAAGCATCGCGCTCGTATGATGGCTAGCGTCTTCTTCATGCAACCCCTCGGTCAGATCGCGGGCAACTTAGTATCCATTATTGTCATTGCCATTGGACGAAGCAGTAATACCAACGATGTGGTAAGCCGTGTGGATAGCATGTGGCGCTGGGTTCTAGGTATTGGAGTTATCCCAGGAGCCATCGCAACGCTCTTTCGTTTTGCTATTCCAGAAAGTCCTCGCTACTTGGTCGATATCGAGGATGACCCTGTTACCGCCGAATTCGATGCGACAACGCTCTTTAGCGAGCCCCCTCAAAGCCCGGGCTTCGAAATGGGTGGCTTTGGAACGCTGACTTCTATCACTGGTAGCGGAATCCATATGCCACCTGTTTCCTCACTACGGAGCAACTCGGGCAACGACGAGGACGATTTCGGCGCCCTGCCCCCTGCAACTCTCAATTCTCATTGGCGTCTCGCAAAAACTGATATCGTAAGATACTTCTGGACTGAGGGCAATTGGCGAAGCTTGGTGGCTACCTCAGCTGCCTGGCTACTGATGGACTTTGGATTCTACGGTATCAGTCTTGCAAGTCCCCAGTTTCTCGCCCGAACCTGGGGTCACCTTGATATCTCCAAGCCACAGCCATACTGGAAAATATCCGAGAATCCGAACTTCTCCGTCTACCAAATGTTTTTTGATACCTCTGTTCGTGCGTTGGTCATTTTGAACATTGGAAGCTTCGCAGGTGGCCTGCTGTTCATTATATTTGCCCATCGTATCGATCGTGTCGCCCTGCAGAAGTTCATGTTTGTCCTTTTGGCAGCGCTCTTTATCGCCTTGGGAAGCATGTTCGTCTGCTTGATCGATAACCCAGCTGCGGTAGTTGCGCTATACATTTTGGGTCAAATCATGTTTAATTTTGGTAAATTCACTTCGCTCGATTGCAAAGCTATCTTGCTAACAATGCCCAGGGCCCAATGCAACAACCTATATGATCCCAGCAGAAATATTTCCGACTCGTTATCGTGCCACTTGTTACGGTATTGCTGCTGCTTCCGGAAAGCTTGGCTCTATTCTTGTCCAAGTCTTTTCAGTATACTACAAATTCGGCGGCGGTCTCGGAGACCAATCAACCCGCCGCCACGGCATTGTACTTTTCGTTTTCAGTGCCTGTATGCTTATCGGCGCAGTCGTTACACACTTTTGGATTCCTTCCCTTCAACAAAGAAATGGCCGTAACCTTATCTGGGGCGGCAAGCCCTACACTCTCGAAGTCATGGCCTTGGGCCGGATGGGCCATAAGAGCCGAGAAGCTGCGGGACCTCGGAAGAGACCACCTCGACAGCGCACTGCGTCTTTCAGCTAGACTTGACTACTCTGTATTCCCTTTCTATGTGGATATTACTTGGCGTTTTTTTTGTGCACAGGACAACAACTGGCTTGGGCTGGAGTACATTCGATTTTCATGACAAGCTGGATAAATTATTTAAAAGAGATACCCCTTAATTACCTGAATGAAATTGACTGTATAGAGGTCAATCTCGAAATAAAAGCGATTTCCCAAATGCAGGTTTATTCCTGAGTGGCAGCGCTCGGTCAATTCGAAAACACCGCCAATATCCCGGGATTCACCGGGATTCCGCGACGCGTCCTCTTTCTTCGCGTCTTAAGCCCATATCCCCATTACTACACCAAGAACCATCCACATTCACTAAACCAAATCAATGGACTCGCACTACAAGTCTCCTTCCAATGCGCGAAAACGCCGCCGGCCCGCCCTGTCCTGCGAGCAATGCCGCCGCCGCAAAGTGCGCTGCGACCGGGAGATGCCATGTGGGCCCTGCACAAAGTCCCACGACCCTCTAGACTGTGAATACGTCAACGAGGGGAAGGTCGCAATCGATGCGCGGCTGGAGAGGCCGAACGAGCAGGAATCTGCACAAAACAGCATCGTGTCGCAAGCTGGCTCCACCAGCACCGACGGAGCCCGGATTGCACAACTCGAACGAACGGTCCAGGCTCTGCAGGGCCGAGTTCGAGATCTGGAGCAATCAGGGCAAAGCGAAGCTCCTCGAGGAGGCCGAGAACAGAGCCATGCTTGCGGTGATCATTTTCCGAAGCTTGCACACCAGCTTCGGGACGACTCGTCCTATAAACCGGGCCAGCCGACGAAGACGACGATCCCGCCGCTCAATCCGAGGCTTAATAGTACTCCGGAGTCTTTGAAGTTGTTTGGAACTACTCACTGGGCGCTAGTGTTTCAGCAGGTATCTTACGCACATTTTTTTTTCCCTTTATACCTGTCGTGTTATGGGTAGCTAACGATGTCTAGTTTCGTCTTCTGCGGCAGGTGCGCAGCACGGCTAGCTATACTGATGGGGAAAAGAACGAAATTAGTAAATCTTTGAAGGAAATACGGACGATCAGACAGAAGATCAAAGGCTATCAAGCTCCAAAGTTGGAGGAGCCGGTGCCAGGTCTTTTAGCGGAAGTGCCAGCTCGAGATATTTGCGACAAACTCGTGCAGCACTACTTTCGCACTCTTGGTCTTATATACCGCGTCATACATGGTCCCACGTTCTCCAATGAGTATAATAGCTTCTGGAAACAGCCCGAAGCAGCTCCAACGTCTTTTCTTTTACAGCTTTTATTGATCATTGCTATTGGGTCAATATTCCACTCCAAGCCTGGACCCTTCAACGAGCTTGGCTTGCCTGTCCGGCGATGGCTTTATGCTGCAAAGTGGTGGCTTGCAGGTCCAGGTGAAAGGGAAGCCCAAAGTATTGCCGGCCTTCAGATTCAGTGCTTGGTGCTTATCTGCCGGCAAGCATATGCCGTACGCAAAGAGAACAACTGGGTGATGGCTGGCACATTGCTCCGGATGGCAATTAACCAAGGATTGCACCGTGACCCAAAGAACTTTCCTACAATCTCCGCGTTTGATGGCGAGATAAGACGTCGGATATGGGCCACCATACTTGAGCTCAATGTTCAACTCGCAGTTGATGTGGCCATGCCTGCTCTACTCGTTCCGGTTGATTTCGATACACAACCGCCATCGAATTTCGATGACGAGGATTTTGATCCGACGATAGAGGTCTTACCGCCCGCTCCATCACTCGAATGCTTTACAGCATCCTCTCTTCAGATTATTCTGAACAGGAGCTTTCACACGCGCCTAAAAATCCTACAAACACTTAACCAATGCGGCAAAGAGCAAGTATACGAGACATCCTTGCAGCTTGGTAATGAATTACTACAGGCCTGCAAGGAAATGTCAACTCTCTTCCACAAATACTTCCCTCGCACCAAGACATCGAGATACCCACCCACAATATTCCACCATAGACTGATGGACACCGTTGTACGCCGGTTTCTCCTCAACATTCACCGTCCTTTTGCCATCCAGTCTAGAACTGACCCCAGGTTCTACCTGTCTCGCAAAATAAGCCTCGACTCAGCTCTCGTTATGGCTTCGTATGGCGACACACCCAAGGACAAAACAACAACAGAACAAATCGCACAGCAAGATCTCAAGCGTCTGTGTCTCTCAGGAGCGGGGACCTTCAAAGCATACTTATCTCTAGATGTCCTCATGGTCATATCTTCCGAATTAATCACCCAAGTCGAAGACGAAGCCGCTGCTCAACCCCCCGGCTCTCCAGGCGCGCCGACAACAGCAGACCAGCTAGCAAAAGCTGCCCGCATACCTCTAATCGAAGCACTAGAGCGTCTCAGTGCACATCTATATGAGAGCCTCGAAGCAGGCATCCCCAGTATGAAGCGCTACTGTCTTCTCGCGGGCGTGCTTACTCAAATCCAGTCAATACCGGACGGGGAACAGACCGAGTGGCTTCATATCCGTGCTGCTTTTATAGAAAGCATGCGCACGTGTCGGACGCTTCTTGAACGATACCTTGCTGAGAGTTCTCTTCCAGATGGGTCTCTATGTACCCCGGCGGGAAGCTCAAATTTGTGGACGCCAGAAAGCGGGCTTGGGTCGAGCTTGGAGTCGGATTTTATGGTACGTTTCTTTCGACCTTGACGAAAAACTCCTGAGACTGATATCTTTAGTTTCCGACATTCGATCTTCCGGACTTGAGTTTTTGGGATATTCCCTCGTTTGTTGATGACACTACTTTCGATGCGCCTCCATTGGAATGAGTTATCTTTGGCCCAATCTTGTACAATAATGATCCCACTTTTATGAATTTCGAGCGAGTAAAGCATAATCACGCTCAAACATATTATATCCATATATTCTATGAACTCACAGAAGCATGCTCTCATATCCCAACCATGTCAAGAACACTCACTGCTCTGGCTTTTTCCGAATCCTGAACCCACCATTCCACCCTATCCAGCCCGTCTCCATCGGCCCACGAGACAAAGTGATAATCAAAGCCGCTCCGACAAATATTATACTAACAGACCCAGACATAATCCACCCACTCTGACCGTAAACTCGGTTTCCAACCGCGGTACCCATCAACTGACCACAAAAAACGCCAATCATATACGCCGTATTAACACGATTGCGCGCCTTAGGAGCTACAGCATAAATAGCCGTGCGATTGGCTATCTGCGTCATTTGTAACCCGAAATCCTGCAAGGCAGCCTGCAACACCGGACCTGCGACACTAAGTTTACCCGTGAAGGTCCCGATGCAGATCCCCGTGAGCAGGATGGTGATGCTTAGCAGAATAGCCGCTTGGGTGACCACCTTGTCGATGACGTAGCGGGAGAATATGGGCCCCAGAAACATTGGGGTCATCCCGGCCAACGAAAATAGACCGATTGTCACGGTGTTGAAGTTATACGGGCTTCCCGATAGGAGGAAGGTCAGCGTTGTCCAAAAGTTGGTGAAGGTGGCAGAGAGGAAGAATCCCATGATTGTGGCTTGTACGAGCACGGGGGTTGTGAGCCAGAGCTTAACGATTGTGGTTAGGATGTTCAAGTAGGAGATATCGGTGTTTGTGCGCGGATAATCTGGCATGAATAACCAGAGCAAGATGCACAGAAGATACTGTACCCCGAGAGACATCCAGTAGATATTTCTCCATGAAGAATAGGTGGCGATGATTCCAGCAAGAAGGCGCGCGATGAGAAGACCCAGAATGATGCCGGATGTGACCACGGATATTGCTGTCGCGCGACGTGCTGGCGGTGCAAGGTCACCAACCAAAGGAAGCATGATTTGCTATAGATATCATTAATAAAACTCCGCACATAATCACTAGTCGGCCGGGGGGGAGGGGGCCTGGGGGCTCCTAGACTTACTGGAGTCACTGTCGTCACCGAACTCAAGAAGCTCAAGGCAAGGAATGCATTGAATGAGTTTGTAACACACAGTCCAAGCCATAGAGTGGGAGTTATAATCATGAGGAGAATAACGAATGGTCTTCTCCGAACCAAATCACCCAATGGGCAGACGAAGATCAGTCCCGCTGCATACCCAGCTTGACTGCAGGTGGGAACGAGGGAGGCCCGCTCATGCGATACATGAAAATAACGAGCCAGGGTGTCCTCGATAGGCTGTGCATAGTACAGATTCGCAACCTGCCCCTTATCATTAGTCTCTTGGAGATATCTTCCAGTTTACCACAGAGGCGCAGTCGTTTTACATACCGTGAACGTCCCAGCGAAGGCAAATAAAATATTTAATAGTAGCCCAAACTTTGGCGGGTTCTTTTCATCATATCGACACCACGGCGGCATCCATAAAAGAGCATTTATTGTGGTCTGCCAAGGGCCTATTTTTTGTGGGGGTTGCTTGGATTCAGGGTTCTCGGCCTTTGCGCCGACCTCCTCAGGCGTTGGCGATGCATTGGCCGGATTGGGATCTATCGGACCTTTTTCTTTGTCGTGATTGAGGTGGCCAGGGTCGCTATATTCCTCTATATTTTTATGGCCTTCGCTCATTTTCGAAAGCAAACGAGCATTACGCGCAGAGTGAAAATCAGGAGCTTCAAGGAAATGAACTTTGCCGGGGTTGGGATGAGTGGGGGGTTTACCCGCTGAAGGATCGCATGCATGTCCAACCCCGAAAGCGGCGGTTTACGGGCGCATAGCCCTATGCGTGCCATCGTGATCGGGCTTGTCCATCAATCGCCGAGTTTCACGTATATGCGACTCTTTCTTTAAACCTCTGATGCGCTTGATCATTCTGTGTAGAGCGCTATGTTGTGCATGAAGCCCAGACTCATTCTTACTCACGATTGCTTCCGACGCGGAAACATTTCTGAGCTCATACACATGATTTGGCATAAAACAGCTTTCAGGACTGCTTTCAAGGTTGTTTGCAAAGCACACTGTAAACTCAAATTCCCCACTTAATTCGCCATAGTTAAGTGCTCCTCTTGAGTCCCGCAAGTCCCTAGTAAACACCAATTTGCAAAAAGCATACCCAGAAGAATCTCAAATAAGATACGCAGCAAAAAACTCCCCTTCAAGTAAAAAAACATTCTACTCTTTCGCTGCCATGTTTCAAAAGCAAAAGATTCCAAGACATGGGTGACAGTATATGCAAGTTTGGGCCCGGCATTTAATTTTCTCACGTGCTCAATCTCGTCGGCGTGCTGAATATCTCACCGATTGTATCTCGATGATAGTCAAGTTTTCAGTAATCCACCGGCAAGACCTCAATAATTTTTCAGTACCATTGTGGGTATTTTATGAAGTATTTAAAGATCGCGCACACTGGGGAGGGGCCGTTGGTTACCCGTTGGTTATCCGGTTGGCAGGTCTTCTCTGCCACCCTCGGCGTTACCTGACATACCAGATGCAATGCAAGCGAAGACCTAAAATTTAGCGAGTGATACAGTCTGGGAATGAAATTAAGCATTTTTTGACAAGTTATAAATTGTAATGACAGGAATTTCCAAACAAAATCAATGGCGCGTATTACATCTCGGTGAACATACCAGTCCACCGAACGCCTGGAATATAGCTAACAGCACAACAGCCAGTCTACATAAAAGGCCGTTGGCTCCCTAAAGACAATTCAATCTAAAATAGCTCAAAGAAGGGGAAAGTGGTCGCGTGGAGACCAGCGGTGATTTTATGGAAACTAAGCTCTGCGGTAGTACTATGACCGGTTGAGAACCCCATAGTCTAGGGCAACTATGAAAGCTGCGTTGTTGTGGCATCCTCGATATATTTACTGATTCTTCAATTTGTGTTTCTCAATCTTGGGTATCGTCTATGATTGAGTTGCACGGGACAATCAATTGCTCGTTCTGGGCCGACCTTTTCAACATCTACTTAGGTAGGTTATACGCCGCCAATATTAATTAGCGGTGCTTCTGATGGTACAGCCTCATGATTCTTCTGCAGCATAAAAATGGTAATTTCTGGGAGAGTAGGGCTCTGGAGTATGAGCTTGCTTGATACCCCATGCGATCTGGAAGTTTGACGCTGAATTATTAAATGTGATGACAACCAGTGATGCGACAAATGGTTACCAGTAACTTGTTCGTCAACCTTGAAGCAGATATGTGCTTCTCTGTAGAGATCTGGCTTCAACGCACTCTCCAAATGGTTTCATTGAAAAAGAATAGTTAGATATTATGAAATATCATACCTCTACGTTTACGCTGATAACTCGGCATGAACAGATTGCCTATCACACTTCTGAAAAGCATGAAACGAAACCGATCAGTTATAATGTGGGAAATGAAGAATCTTGTTGATCAAAGTACATAAAGGGTTATCCGTGGGCTTGGTGGACCTTATCGGAATGTTCCTCAGCCCCAGTTTTCTCCTCCGGCTCCTTTCGTCATCGAACGCGCTCTTAGCATTCCTAATCGGGAAAGACCGTCGACTTCTTCTCCATCCCGCTCATGTTATTCCCCATTAGTGCTCATGTCTGCTGTTGTGCAAATTAGATCTGGCTTTTCTATCTCACTTTTTTACACATCTCATCAGCTTGATCTATTGTAATGAAAGCCAAGAATAGCAGCATTCGGAAAGGAGTCAAGCGGCGTCGGACCGGTAAGTTGGAAGGCCTAGATTCGTTGTCGTGGAGTCCAGCTACTAATATCATGCAGGATGGTATGGGTTCCTTTTTGTATGGATAGGTTTTATCTGTGCTGACTGAGGTAGCTCTGCGTGTAGAGCCAGCCACCATAAATGCGATGAAGTTCGACCTATTTGTGGGCGATGCAAGAGACTCGATCTGGAGTGTGAGCGTTCGAATTTCATCGTTCAATCCCTACCAACAGACTGGGGTGATGTATCAACGGAGTCGACCCCTGGTATCACTATCAGAGAACCTGTGCCCCCTGTATCGACTTGGGATCTCTTTAGTGGCTCCATCGACCCACTCCCTCCAGCAGTCCATTCTCAGGATTCGGACTTGCCCTCTAACTCCAGTCAAAGGTTAGATTCTGAGCAGGTTACTCTTATTCAAGGATTCCAAAATGGTATTGGCTGCTGGGTCGGTGTCTTCGATGATGAGTTTTACTTTCAGAGAACTGTTCCACGAATGGCACTCAACTCTGGACTATTGTTGAATGCAATATGTGCCTTAACTGCAAAACAGAGAAGTGGCACTGAGAAAGGTCAAGTTTGGAAAGCTGCTGCGGTTCACTATTATGGAGATGCTCTCCGCCATCTGATTCAAACGTTGGGAAGTCCAGGCTATGTGGTAGAGGAAGCACTTGTCGGTACCATCCTCCTGAGCAGTTACGAGCTGAATGATTCTCCCGGTCTAGACCACCGGCGACATGTCTGCGGGGCATTGACGCTTGTTCGAAAATATGGGTGTAAAGCCAGCTCGAGGGGCTTAACGAGAGCTGCATTTTGGGTCTATGCCCGGCAGGATGTTTCGATGGCACTGGCGCATGAATGCCCTACTATGCTTCCCCCTGATGAGTGGGAGGTAGATTGGGGAGAAAACGAACGAGGTGACTATATGCTGGGAAACAAGATTGTTTGGATACTGGCAAATGTCTTGCAGTATACATTCTCAGATATCTCAAAGTCTGCCTCCAGTTCCAGACGTCGAAATGCTCTGAAACGAGAGCTCGATTCATGGTTTAGCTCTTTGCCAAAGGCCTTCTGTGGTGTTCCCTATGAATCCAACCCCAAAGATGGATTTTCCAAACTTTTTTTCGTGGCACCTTCAAATGGTGAGATACACCCGTGGACTTCCAGATCATCATTACTTTTTCTAACAGTGTTTAGCTGCCGCAACTTGTTTCTATTATCTGGCCCGCCTATTACTACTTGTTAAAGAAGTTCAATTACAACCTTCTAGCATCGATGTATCACAGGTGAACTTTTTTCAATATCCTAATTATCTTCGGAAACAGAGTGGCTAACAGAGTGGTGCTGTATAGCCCGAGATCAACGAGATCGCTCAAGCTATTGCCGACATCGGCTTTTCACCCCTTTCAGATATCGCTTTGATCCATGCAGTTCAGCCTCTATTTTACGGTATGGTCGATGCATGACTGTTGAGCGGCCTAAAGCTAACTTCCTATAGCTGCTCGCCATATTGATTCATTCGAGAAGAAGGCGCGAATATGGACGCTTCTGGATCGGATTGAGGTTCAGTCCGGCTTTCACACGAGCATCGAAGTTCAAAAGCTAAGGGACGAAGCGAACATTGCTTACCAACAAGGAAAAGAAAGCATCTAATTTCAATCGACCGCTATGTACATGGAAAAAAAAAAATTGTATATAATGTCCTGGACACCCGCACTACGGCCTGCCGCCTGTGACATGCAATGTATGGATAATGCAATGTATGGATATGAACAAAGAGTTTAAATCAGACTGGCTCTTCTCCGTCGCCCCATCTGTTCTTTTCCGGTCGCCTAAACGGATGGCCTCCGGAGCTGAATACATAGTCATCTAAATTCAGAGTGTCTGGTGAGCTGAACAGAAGATAGAAGTACTTCAAGGTCTTTGCCATCCAGAAACTTCCCATTGAATCGAGGTGAGAGGGCTCGCCATCCGGATTGGTGATATCACTGACAGCAGCGTTGCCATTAGCCACCTCAGTGGCCTTTTGCAGGGACTCGAACAGTGTCCAAGCAGAATCCAATAGGTCCTGGCGCCCCGTGGCACGATATAGAACAAAAATGCTTTCAATGATCTCGGGTCGCAGATCATAAACCTTATCAGGTATAGAGACTAGTCCGCCTTCCAAGTGGTTGGCACTGATAAACGCATTGACATCCACAGGATCTGCACCGGCAGCAGTTTTTGCCCTCCGTTCAACTTCTTGTCGCCAGTGCGCTTCGTTCCATGGGCAGCTTGTCTGCGTTGCGCATGGAATAGGTTCAATGCCTGCCGGCATGACTCCACGGGGTGAGTTTTGTGAAGCCCACAAACACCCATCAACGAGTTTATTTGCAATCTCGTAATGAGCCGGGATGTCAAAAAGGGAAGCTCCCATAGCAAACATGCCTCCGGCGAAGCACGAGCGATGTTGGACATGTGTGTCCAGGTATGTACGTGGGTTTCCGCCTTGGGATGGAATGATGCGTGTCGCCCCCGCAAGCAGGATGTCATTATCATGAGGATTCATCGGGCGAAACAGCAGCCGACTCGCGATGACTGTTGTGGATAACTCATACAGCTCACGATACATGGGGATTCTGCCTCCGAGTAGAGAAAATGCTTTGGGTAGTACTTCGTACATGGTACCAGTCTCTGGGCCCAATGCAAAGTAATCACCAGTATTGAGGTTCTCAATTCGCGAGTTCAGTGCCGCGGGCCATAATCCGGGGACCAGTGACAGGCCTTGCTGCCTTTGAAATTTCTCGGTAATGAAGTATGTTGCATCAAAGTATTTCGGGTCTCCCGTGAGTTGGGACAGGCGAGTGAACTCGAGCACAAACGTTCCGACCTCTGACGGCCAGGCCAACTCTTCCCCGAGTTGCTCTTCTTGGCGCGCAGCCTTGTGCAGATCCCATTGAATGATAGGCATGCGATTCGGAGTATCGAAGGCAGCATAAAGCATATCCCCAACTTCGACTGCCTTTTCCAACAAGCGCTCGTCATCACTCAAGTCGAAAGCTCCCAGTAAACCGCCCAGAATATGCACGTTGATCTTATGGGTGTTGACTTCCTTCGACAGGGTGTCGTCGAAGTTGATCAAGGTCACTGCTTCTACAGCTTCCTCGAATTGTTTGTACATTCCCATTATCCACAGAGTGTCTAGGTTATCCACCAGAGTCACCCCCCATCCACCGAAGTTATCTCGCACTAGTCCACTCAGAGGACTCAATTCATCACTCCCCCATCCTAGACTTCTGTATGATTTCCAGCACCTCTGGAAGGCTGTTTTTGCCGCCGCCCGTCTGCTTTTTCGTGTCCGTGCCGCTTCGTCCGAGAATATCCATCCAGTATCTTTTGGGAAGCGGGAAGGGTCTGCCTGTATCCTTCGTAGATTCACCAGTGAATCTGTTGGGGGCATAAAATCGGGGAACACAGGGAATCTCATCGGTAAAGATCTCCAGAAGGACATCGGCGCCTCGTTATGAGGCTCGCTCGGTGGCGGCTCATGCTGCGAAGGGTCGTTGGGTGAGGAATGGTCTAGTGGTAATCTCAGGGAAGTATCTGGGTGCTCTGAAGACGGAATTGGCGGCCGGTTGTTTGTTATCGAAGGTTCTTGTGATGACTCCTTTGGTGGCTCTTTTGGTGGCTCTTTTGATGTCCCTTTTGGTGGTGATTCTGGCGCTGGCGCTCCATTCTGTGGAGGTTGGGTTTGCGGAGGATTAGATTTGGGAGGTTCTTTTAGCGGGCGATTGGGTACTGTTTTATTGCGAAACTCGCCGGCGAGCTCTGGAGGTTGGGAGACTTCGAGTGCTGGAGGTATTTGGGCGGGTTGAACAGGTGGTGGTGACGGTGATTGGGGCTCTAGCGTATTGGAGAAGTTCAACCGATACAGCAAGAGCACTGCTAGAATCGCGAGCGAACACACCAGCCATTGGCGCCCGACTCGACTCATGTCGAATGCAGACGAGGTACTGGCTTTAGACCGTGTCTCCCGGCAGCATCGTCGACACGCGAGCTGTGTAGCGATCACGAGGCTGAGTGGATTAGGGGGGCAACGAGATCATATTCCGGGCCGTTGTTTGGGCCAAGAGAAAGTTAACCACACTCTGTGAACCGGTCGCTGTGAGTGGTGTGAGTGGCTCCGTCTGAGACGCCGATCCATCACCTCATTATGGGTAAGTAGCTCGTGCGACGTCTGCTCCAGATTGACACTTTGACGCCCCTTGAATCTGCAACGTCCCTCCCGCTCACGTTTGATTGGACCGCATAACCTCAAGGGACTTTTAACATACACACTTTACGAATTTCACGACGAACTTGTTGATTTTGTTGCAGTCTTGGCTTTTCTCATTGTTGCCTAGACGCGCCCGGCCCCATACATACGCGAGTCGCCACGTATATATGGTTAGAGTGCATAGAGGTGACGACGATGCCTCGATAATCTCGAACCATGTTCAGCAACAACTTTGTATTCCGGTCTACATGTTTCAATACAAATTTGTGTAGTTAACAAAAGGATCGCTGCGGTCAATCCGCGGGTAAAATAAAAAAAAAATGACAAAAAGGAATATCAGTGCATCATCCGTGAATCGAACACGGGC
>KZ119498.1:293172-311419 GCA_002153405.1 Mycosphaerella populi pn0402
TTCTACCACTAGACCAATGATGCTGGTTCATGTAATGAGCTGCCAAATTTAACATTATCAATGCAATCAACACAATAAGAATTACCTGGGCAGCATTTTTCGGCATTCATTTGGCTTTGCACCTCATTTTCCTCCAACAATCCGTCAATTTCCCTCTTCAAGAATTTCCTCACCCACCACAGGCTCTGCTGACAAGTAATGTTCAGTTTCAACCTTGGAAGCCTGGCGTGTCGAGACAGAATCCACACAAGAAGAAGTTATTGCAGATATATATGGACATGTCCGCGACGAGAGAACCTAGGTAAACTTCAAATTTCGACATCTGGACAACTGCCTAGGTGATTTGATTGCGCAATCCAATTCCAATTTATACGACCTAAATAGAAGAGTAATTCCCAGGTCTCGATTTCAACTATGCATACGTCTCGTGCGAACCTTGCAAGGTTCCAAATTTGCAAGCTTGATTACCAACCTTGGAACCTTGGAATGTTTCCAGACCGAATAGTCACGGCCTGACCCTCGCTTCTAGTACAGACGACTGCAGCACCGCAGCATCCTGAGGCCTCCAGAGTCCCACCAGTTCAAGACCAGCCTCATCCAAAAGGACTTGATACTCATTCTTAGTTCTCTCAGCTGCAGCAAAAGAGACCATCATGCTCATATCACCAATAGCAGCCATTAAGGGAACACCGCCTTCCGCTAAAACCTTCTCCTCGATCAAAAGTAGAGATTTGGCTGTCATAGCCTCGCGGGCTCTGCCTAGAATTTGTACGACTTGCTTATCAGGCCAGTCATGGAGCACATTACGAAGATAATATGCCCTTGCACCCCTGACTGGCTGTTCATCGAAGAAACTGTATCCCTGGGCTTCGATACCAGCGGGAATATCACCAGTCTCCACAACATGTGGTAAGTCTTGGAGAATGAGCCTTCCAGGGAGATTGGGGAATTTCTTGTGGAAACCTCCCAGCTCAACTCCATGGCAGCCTCCAATATCTACAAGCAGGACATCAGAAGAATCTTCGACGCGCAGCTTCTCCTCGACCGGGAAGTATTCAAACCAGTCTTGCCCCTCCCGACGATATGAAGAGGCCATGACCGTATTGAAAGCATCTTGGTAATAAGGCTTGGTCTCAAGATAATCCCAATAGCGCGAATTGATTCCCATGGCAGTTTGGAACGGGCAATTGTCGATATCCTCAGGATTTTTCCACCCGTTCTGCTCGAAATAGAGAGGAAGACGTGAGATTATAGATTGAAAATGTGTACTAGTTTACAGTTAGTATAACATGCGAAAGCTTCGTAGATATCGACTCACAAGTGGACTACGGCCGAGGAAAGCGGAGATGCCGATACATAAGCTGCAGCAAGTGATGTCGTCCGAAATTCATCTCTAGAAATCTGTTTCAGAACATTCATGGATGCTAGAAATCTCATAATTCTCCCTGTATCATGTTAGCGACGGGAAACATGACTTGAGACGATGAAAACTCACGGACAAGCTTAGAGTCAGCTTTGACATCCCCTGAAATTTGGTCTACAGTGATTGGTTTATCTTCATTGATCTTATTGCGGCTTGAAATTGCATCAAATAGCTTGAGATCTACCCCCAGGCGAAGAGCCATTGCTTGGTGGCCCTGAGATTAGTTAGCTCAGGAATAAACAACAATTAATAGCCAAGCACGCACAGAGAACAGAATCTCAACTGTTTTATCCAGAGGAGATACAATGGATTCTTTGAGCTTATTGCATGCCTGGAACAGCTCTACTCGCTGCTGCTCGCTGATGCCATCAAGCCGACCGGGTGTGGCGACAGAGTTGATCGCTTGAGTAAGCTGAGTAATGTCCATATTGATTCTCTTTTAAATATAATTGATCACAGGATAGTTTCTGGCAAAATTACTGAAAATTTATCGTGAATTTCATTGTTATCGTCAACCTTATATGCTTCTGGTAATTTTTCGGCAAATTCAGTAATAAGCCGATTCCGATCCCCGACTCCGATTTTGAGGCCGTTAGGATTGACTTCTCACCAATGAAATCCAATCCAGATGCGAAGAGTAAATGAAAGGAATTGGGTCTTGATAATTCGTCTTGTTATAAGTCGGAGCCGCCTCTGCTTCGGTATGAGTGTCGTATGGGAACCAATCCGCCAGCCGGATCGACGATATACAAATTTAGGTGTGTCGAACTATGTCCAGAAGCCTGAAATCCCAGATGTTCATTATAAAACCAAAAGCGCTCATTCTGTTACTAGTAATAAGCCAGGATAAAGAACAGACATGCATATCTAACACCAAATTCATGAAGCCCCCAGAGTTGTTATCGTACGCATGACGTTCTAGTCTCCTAATTAGTTAGTTACAGTAGGGCTTAGTAAGTTCACTAACCATCATCTGCCTTAGACTGGTATTCCTGTCTAAACTTACCAACTTCCAGAATTTTAGACTGAGCATATATCCTTAATAATAGCTATCCATAGCCAGCAGGAAATTCTCACTTTCAGAACTACCAGATTGAAATCTAACGTTTCTATACTCAAAAGGAGCAACCATGGGTCACAGGTAGACTTCCGCACGCCAGCGTAGGGCCTAGCACAGCTGAATGCGGAGGTCTAGTCACAGGTTCTTCTTCCAGCAGCCATGACTACTAGACGTCTCATGAACCGGGTATGTAGGGCGCCTTGGGGTGCGATTAAATCTAAGTAAACGTGGCTGACGACTAAGATTCGCCAAGGGCCTAATGCCCTGGCCCGCCCGCCCCGCAGATCCATTTGTTGTTCTATTTTGGAGCCACGCCCCGCCCCAGAATGGGGGCTGGCCTGCATTGACAGCAAGTTAGGTTGACATATCAATGATTCAATGGACTGTGCCTGGCGACAAACGTGTTTTAGCTCCCGCATGTGATTGTGAGTGCCTCTTCCCCTCCGGAACATTTGACCCTGTCCACTCCTGTATATAACCCAGACCCTGAAGCGCAGTGCAGGCGTTGAAGGCTTACCGTCTGAATTTCACTTACAACCGAGATCCCACCTATCCTGGCAAAGCCCTCTCATCCGGAGTACACTTGAACAACTTTTTTACAAGAGGTCCGATCCAGATATTCCCCCTTTAATAGATTTCTCCAAAACACATCCAACTAATGTACCGCTCCCTTATCCAGTGTATCCAGCGATCTTACCATGTCTACTTCAGACGTCAAGACCGAAGACTCGGGCAGGGGCAGTTCTGATCCTCCAATCCAAGCTCTTACGTCTCACGGTCCCCCCTCCTGGCGAGACTTCACTGAGACGTCCGTCATTGGCTTCATCGCTATCCTACTCACTGAGCGTGTTAAAGCCTTCTTTTTGTTCGAGAATTTCTTCCTCTGGTGCGGGATAAATCTTCTGTGCATGATGCTCCTAAAATTCCTTTACCGAAAATTTCAATCACTTTCAAGTCTATGATAAAATACTTTTAATGTGGTGAACCAAGCGAGAATATATCAGGATAAGATTCCTCATCTTGCGAATCAAATTGTGAATACTCATTGGTACCAGTGGGCTTACGCTTTATGCTATGGTCTTCAAATTGAGGTTAGAGATTCTCATATCTAATAGTACTGGTAGGCTTTATAATGTATTAGAATATACCAAATAGTAATAATGGTTATTTGATAACTACAAACCGGAACTGGTAGTATCCCTACGTAGATGCAATTTTGAATTTTCATACTAGTTTTGAATTGAGAGCTTGATCAGAGGAAAAGCCGAAGTGTTTTTTTCAGCTTTGAATTCGATTTCGGCAAGGAAGAATCGACCTTGGAAAAGGAAATATCTATTGATCGGCACCTTGTAATATTTCCTTTGCTTTTTCGAGTTTCTATCCCGAAATATGCGGCTGATGAAGAGGAGGATCCTTCAGCCGGGGCACCTTGAGTGATCGACATAGACGGACAATCATTTTCTTGTTGGATGCAGGGTCCAAGAAGGCTATACGAGGGGACGTGAAACGCATGGATGTAATTTGAACCTAGGGCTAAACCACTTCAAGATAAGGCCACCAAGACTTGAGTTCTGCCTGGAGCTATCTAAAAGATCTCTGACCCTATCACACGTGCTTCACCTTGCTCCTACATATCCGGAATTATATTGGGGCCGACTCTGATGTAATAGGGACCAACAAGGGGCTATACAGGCCGTGTTCACGTACCAAGGCTGCTGGAAGTTATGCAAAACTTCTCTTCATTGATCAGAGGAGATGTAGGTGGAGAATATGAATGATAAAATAAGAAACCTAGAAATGCCTCACCAGAAAAGTCGAGCTGGAATTGGCCCTAAGGTACGGGGGCACAAGGTCTGCTTGGGTATTTAACCGCTGGGGATACCTCGACATAAAGCTCATCACTCTCAAAAGCATTTGAATATCAAGATCCATCATCCCAATTCATTATATTCACTTGACAATGCATCTGTCTCCTCTGGTCATTGCATTTGCCTCTGCAGCTTCTGCAGTCACACACTACGGTTTACAACCAGATGATGACTTGAAAAGCCAAATTGAAAGCCACGCCCAGGCATTGGACGCTCAAGGTCTGAGCCTTACCTCCGTGTTCAGAACGGACGAGCATGGTACCCATGATGGAGCGGACTTCCTTTCCCAAGAGCTAGGCATCTTCAACAAGACAATTTCGGAGTACTTCACGTCTTCGGGAAATGTCCCTGGAAATGCTGGAAACACGTCTGGGATCCACTCCAGAGGGCCAACTATCGACAGTCAATGCACAGGCCACGGCAGCATTGAAGACCACATGAGCAAGGGCCAGATCACTGCGACATGCGGAGCAATTTCTGGAGTTGCAGTTGGTGGCGTGAATCAGATTATTGGTGTTATTGAAAACAAGTTCTGTGTTGAGGCTGGTACCGGCCATCCACTGCCACCATGCAAGGCCATTCTTGGGTTCTTCAAGGATTCTCAAGGGCCACTCACTGCTGGAGTTGTCAACTTGTATTGCCCTGACTTCATGAGTTTGTTCACGAAGTGTAAGGCCAAGATTGAGGCGAGGGCCCACAACGACAAGAAGATGGAGATGGTTGGATGGGCCACTCAAAAGGATGTGGAATGCAGACCCAACAAAAAGGGTGAGAAGTGTATTGACAAGTCTGTTTAAAGACTTCCGGGCCAATATACAGTTTCGTGGGTGGAATAAGGAGCAATCGTGGCGACTTATCATAATGTTAGTTTTGCGGGAGAGCACTTTGGAATGCATCCCGGATACGCATTTACACTCTTTTGTATATAGTATATAGAGGAACAAGAATGCATTTCAGAACTAGAGACACTATGAGCCTAGCTTCAATCAATTGACGTTATTTGCGATGAGTATGTGAATTGTAAATAGTCATAAGCCAGTACCTAAACAGATTAATGAATTGAAGAAGACTTGAGTTTGAAAAGCAAGACGGTACGTTAGTAGGGATGGACATCCGTGCATAGTACATAGTCATGGGGAATGGAGAATGGACCATGGTTCATAGCTCGCACGCCTCTCGCCTCTCTAGAATGGATATTCGGTGAGATGGCCGATGCTGTGCGGAGCCGCTTCCTTACCATGGGGACCCCCGCTCGAGATCTGTGAAGTTTGCTCAGGTAACCCAAAGAACAAGGCTTCGCATGTTTTGAATATGGTAGAGACATAAAAGACATGAAATTACTAGTATATCACAAGAGTTTCAATGGCCGATGACCCTCTAGACTACGAATAGGACCCTTTTCCCGCCCGCGTTGCAAGATGACACTCATAGAACGGACCCTTGATACATTAGCGCACTCCACAATCTGTTCTTGAGATGCCTTCCAGCCCGCCCGAAAATAAATGCGGAGAATCTCCGATAATTGAACACAACCGACCCAATAACTAACCTGCGTATGTAAATCCTATGTAAATCCGCGTCTACATGTCGATCCATCGTCGTACAGCAGACCTGCGGGGTGATACCGCTGCGGGGTACTGGACCAGTATAAATGTAGGCGGCGCATAGGATTGCCAAAACTCGAGTCCTGACTCCTCTTCCATACCCAAATCTTTACAACTTTTGAATATGGCAGCTGCCGACGTTGCCCAACCAGGCCCCTCTCGATGCAGAGTGGAACCCGGCTCGTGTGATATCCCGCTAGGTGTTTTACCCCAGACGAGCACCTCGACACCCGAAGACCCGGACAAAACCGCCAGCGACCTGATAAATAGACTCAATGATGCTATTTCCAAAAAGGACAACAGCGCTGTAGCTGCACTCTTCATCGAAAACAGCTACTGGCGCGACCATCTGTGTCTGTCCTGGGAATTCCGTACCCTGAAGGGCTCAGAGGCTCTTGCCAAGTTCGCGGCGGAGAGTTCGGCATCTATTAAGCTTGAAATTGATCGCTCGGTGCCGCTCAAGGCCCCTCACACAGGCCCCATTGATGCGTTTGGTGAAGTTCATGGAATTGAATTCTTCGTCAACGTTACTACGAATGTGGGCTCTGGCGTCGGTGTCGTGCGACTGGCACAGGCGGGCAGTGACTGGAAATTGTTCACCATCTTCACGACCCTTCGAGAACTAAAGGGCCATGAAGAATCTGTCAGTGCGCGCCGACCTGTTGGTGTGCAACATGGTGCTTATCAAGGGCGAACAAATTGGCAAGACCGTCGCAACGAGGCCGTGAAATATGAAGAGAAGGAGCCAGCAGTCGTCATTGTTGGTATAAAGAAAACCTTCAATTCTCCATCCTATAGAATAAATGCTAACATGGGGTCCTAGGTGCCGGACAGGGTGGCCTCACTGCCGCCGCTCGCCTGAAGATGCTCGACGTGGACACCTTGGTAATCGATCGCGAAGAGCGCATTGGTGACAGCTGGCGCAACAGGTATCATCAGCTCGTACTGCATGACCCCGTGTGGTACGACCACATGCCCTACCTGAATTTCCCATCCCACTGGCCTGTCTTCACGCCCAAAGATAAGTTGGCGGAATTTTTCGAGTCCTATGTCAAGCTCTTGGAATTGAATGTCTGGACACGGACCGAGCTGAAGTCATCATCCTACGACGAAAGCAAGAAGGAGTGGACGCTGACAGTGGAACGCACGAAAGAGGATGGATCAAAGGAAACGCGTACCTTCCACCCTCGCCACGTCATCCAAGCCACGGGGCACTCAGGCAAAAAGAACATGCCCACGTTCAAGGGCCAAGAGAACTTCCAAGGAAAGCGTCTGTGCCACAGCTCCGAGTGGCCGGGCGCTGACGGGAATTCTGCGGGCAAAAAGGCCGTTGTCATTGGATCATGCAACTCAGGCCATGACATCGCCCAAGATTACTACGAGCGGGGATATGATGTGACGATGGTGCAGCGCAGCTCCACACTCGTCGTGTCATCTGATGCTATTAGACAGATCGCGATGAAGGGATTGTACGAAGAGAGCGGTCCCCCGACCGAGGACGCGGATGCCTTCTTGTGGAGTATCCCGCCAGAGCTATTCAAAGTCCAGCAAAGAAAGGTTACCGAGGTGGTGAGCAAGTTCGATGAAAAGACGATCACAGGCCTGGAAAAGGCTGGGTTCTCGGTGGATCGCGGCCCCGCCGATGCAGGTCTGCTGGTAAAGTACTTCCAACGTGGCGGTGGATACTACATTGATGTGGGAGGGAGCCAGCTTATCATCGATGGCAAAATCAAGGTGAAGCATGGGCAAGAGGTTAACGAGATACTTCCCCATGGAATCCGTTTTGCAGATGGCTCGGAATTGGAGGCTGATGAGATTGTCCTCGCTACTGGCTACCAGAACATGCGGACACAAGCTCGCATCATCTTTGGCGACAAGGTCGCGGATCGTGTCGGGAGTGTCTGGGGTCTGAATGAAGAGGGCGAGTTCCGTACTATTTGGAGCCGCAGCGGCCATCCGGGCTTCTGGTTTATGGGTGGTAATCTGGCCCTGTGCAGATACTACTCGCGTCTGTTGGCGTTGCAAATCAAGGCGCTTGAGGCGGGCATTACTACGTACTAGATATGTGAGTTAGATGGGTCTAGAAATTAGGGAAAATACTATATATGGTCGTCAAATTCGTAGTCATTGGGTATCAATTGAGCCATCCCTCCTGCTGGGAGACCCAAACTGCTAAAGTAAGAACCTGCGTAAAGAGCCACGTCTCCAATGCTTCGTGCGCACTCCCATTCGATGATGACGAAGGCTTTGTCAAATCCAGACAAGTCTGTAATGCTTCAATAATTGAGGCTTTCCGCACGTAGATCTCGAGCCCGGTTTTGGTCATTGTTGCAATGCGACTTTTCCGTCGCGCTTGTCGATCGATAAGAAACAAGATAAATTCATCTTGCGCATTGTCCTTCCCTGTGTTATCTCTCTTTTCCCACTGCATGATCATTCGCCCTGGGTGGCTGGGATCTAGATTATCATCGTTTCGGATGGTAAAACGGTAGCATGGCGTTCCGTCCGGGCTTGTTGTAGATGTGTTGATGTGCCAGCAGCTTTGTGAGTCACGGAAATGCACGACTGATACTGTGTCCGTGCCGCTAGTTGGCTGGCAAATTGCGGCGACGATCTCTTTATTCTGGGGATTGGTATCGCTTATGTCGGTCAAGTCTGATTTGGTGGATTGCTTGCGCAGGTTGGCGCTGAAGATAAAAGGTTCATCGTGGGTGGCATAAATATCGCCTGTTCTTAATTTGGGGCGTTGATGGAAGTCTCGTGTCAATTTTGACTTGCGAAGAGGCGGCTGCCATATTTCAAGAACCGGCACAGGGCGACTATTGGGAGCTAATTGTTGGATTTGGAGAAGTAGTTTTGCAGAGAGGCGGAGAGACGATTTAGGCGGGGGTCGGGCGATTTTGAAATTTGCTTCAATCTTGGTGCGTGCTGGTTGTGATACAGGGCTGACCACCTGTATTAGCTTTGGAGCGCCCCTGCTTGAAAGCGGGTCTTACCGTTCATCGCTTCCTGTGTCGCTTTGATAGTCCACCGAGATGGTGCTCATGGCAGGCTGTTGCATACCAAACACCATCCTGGCTGGTCAGAGTAGGAGGTATACGAGGTATCAAGGGTTAAAATAGGAGATGTGCACGAGCTGTGGGGATTTCATGAATGTGATTTTTTTTGCTAACCCCCTACACCGACTCCATGGATCCCAGGCGTACTAAATACTTAATGAATCTCTAGACCCTTAGCCCGGCCTAGGCGTTCTAACCGTACTCGTATTTAACGAACCACATGTGGGGGCAAAGAGTCCTGCGGTCTCAGGCACATCCCGCACTCCAACACGAATACGTGTGAGCAGCAGGTAATGTTCCAGGATTAGATGCCTGGTTCTTTCTTCTGGGCGATTAAGATGGAGTCTGTAATGTCAGCAGCTACTCTGTAGGGCTGTTGTCGCAGTTTGCGCCCCATAAGGGAATCCTTGTCGCGGCTCACGGGTGAAGATTCCGCCAAAAAAAATAAAAGGAAAAAAAAAAAAAAGACTAAATAAGAAACCTTTGCGATTCCGACCTGTCATGACCTCATGTCACAGAAAGCTGGGCAATTTCTCTTTTCTGTTGACCCTCACGACTAAGGATGCAACAAGTGATCCCCCTCGCTCACTGTACACTTTGTCAGCCCCTATTGGCCCACACAAGGAGCGGAGCGAAAAGCCTTACGTGACAGCGATCGTCATGGCTCCGACTGTCGATCAGCCTGGGGGGCATTGTTGGACAGCCTCGGGCAAACAAAGAGTCTCCTAAAAAAAAAGAGGTCAGCCGGACAGGGAAACACCGTATGGATAGCAGCAAGGGCGATCACTTTACGGGAGCCTTTGCACGCAGCTGTGACGCCCACGTCCAAGGCCGTTCCCAGATCGGCACATGTCTTTCTTCCATCTCTCATATTTGCTTTTCGTGTGAAACAATGCCAGGCATCTCTATTTCTCTATTTCTATACTCGGTACTGACAGCAGGGTTACTATGTCCCCGATATTTTTGGAGAGCCGCGACCGTTGTATTTAACTTTATTCGGGGTTTTCTGAAATCTATACTGAAGCCCACAGGGTCCTTTCCAAGGTTGTACGAAGTAGATAGACTCTGAAAAATAGTGAAGTCATGCCAAGTCAGGCTACATAACCATTGCCGGATTAAGGTGTATGAGCCGCACACGAGACACCTGATGTAAGTGCAGACGAATTTAGATCATAGAATAGTAGGATCGATCGGCGAACCTCCGCCATTCTGATATATTTAGATTAGCGTCCCGAGGTCGCTTCGGCCTCCGGCTTTGGTGCCAAAAATCACGGCTTTCAATGACATCGTCCGACCCAAAAAAGGAAAATGGTAGAACTAGAAACGATCTATACCCCCCAGGGCAGTTATTACTCTAAGACAAAAATAAGCTTGCTATTACTCCTTGATCGAGGAACCAATTGCCTTTTACCAGCCTTTGGCCCCCCCGCTTACGACATGACAGGCCCATTTAAGGGTCTACCCCGTACCCCTTGTATATTTGGGCCATGTGGTTGGACAATAAGGTTAAAAAAGGTTTGCGTAAAGCAATTTGTTTCTCATTTAAATTAATATGCATAATACTTAAGAACTCCGCGAAATCCAAGGATAAGAAATATAGAAGCCTAGAGCTTATATTGGCCCTAACCGAGCTAAATCGCTAGATGAGCTTGCTACGAGAAGGCAGCAGGGTTTAGCTATCAACATACCGGAATTTTTGAGATGTGATGTTTCACTTCGCATCAGAGATCATGCAGAGCAAGGCTGCCAAGGCAGCAGCAGTCAAAAATTCCGTGTTACTGTGGGAAACGACATTTTGATCAAAATAGACCAATGCTTGATTGATCGGGGTCTCAACCAAGTGCTATGATCTGACTACTAACGGATATTGAACGAGTACGAATACGTCGCTGGGTTGGCAGGATTGATGTTGCCTGGTTGCCAAGCTCCAGATCCATCTCATCAATACCTATAGATCTTAGATGTACGAACACGGGAATATGTGCTCAAAATATCCTGGAAACTTAGTTTGCAGGAAGATGAATTCAAATCTCGATGTTTGGATCGTTTGGGCCAGGCACTGGAAAAGACACCGAGCTGATGAAGCGCTGGAACTTGACCGCGGTGCAAAGTTGGGGTCTTTTCGAACGTGTGCTTCGAGGACCCATGTTGACCACAACGAGGAGGCCAATTTTCAGACGGCAGATAATAGCTTAATCATCATTTTCGGTCTTCAAGTGAGAGTTTTATTCTTGATTGTATCATCGAATACTTTGCTTCCAATCGCCGTTAATGACTTGACTCCTCCAAAATCCAGCAGGAAAGAGATCGAATATACTTGATGTGCCATGGAAACATATTTATGACCAGCGTACACAGAATTTCTTGGTATGACGAGATGCAAAATGTCAAAATTAGGCCCGGCAATTCCAACTGATGTGTCTAGCACTGCCCGCAGTAAAAAGCCTTTCAACAGTCCAATCTCGCCAGAAACTAACACCGAAACGCCGAAAATCATTCGTGAATAACACAATCATAGTCCTCGTAGATAGATCTTTGATCCAATTCTACCCAAAGCGTGTCGAAGGGGTGTTCGGCTCCTGCACATACGCGGCAGGCTCTTTCCCATAATAGCTCTGCTGGTCATACGCATATCCTTCATCTTGCATATAAGAGCTTTCATGACCATATCCACTAGGAGTCGCATCTTGTCCATACTGATAAAACCCAGACGCGGCGTCTGAGGCATCTAATGATTGCTATCGGTTAGCATGATCCAAGCAATGGGCGCATCACGCCACTATGCGATAGCAACATACGTCGAGACTCAAGGTCCTTGGCCGCACCCATCGACTCTCGTTTTAAGAAGCCGAAATTCCGCAGACGCACAGCGCGCATGTACTGGCTTTGTTCGGCACTTGTGTTGTAGGCATCGGAGTCATCGCCGAGGGGGTTGTAGTGCCGGAAAAGCGCGGCACCGAGGGCTGTGACGGCTAAGCAGCACACGAGGACGATGACGATGACCGCGGAGTCGCTGAGAACCATTTTGGCGATGTTTTCTATGTTCTGACGTTGGCAAATTGCGATTCTTCTGTGCAAATTCTTCGGTGACGTAACAGGTCAATGATCAGAGCGACAGGAATACGCTAGTTAGCGCATGGCGGGGGGTGGGCCGATTGAATCGCAATAGTTTTATAGTGCAGACCAGGCCAAGCACTGTGGAAGATGGAAGGGTGAAGAGATGAAGAGTGCACGCGAGGAGACATTCACCAGAAAAGCGAAGCGAATCCCGGGGCGATTGCTCACAAAATTGTCTCGCATTGGGAGAGGGGACGGGCGCCATTGGTTCACCACAGCTTGATTTTTGGGGCCCGGCGGGCCGACAGGCACAATTGCGACGATTTGGCGATTCGCCGTCGGTTGATACTCCCCCTCAATGGTCGGATCGTCGCGGAATTGTGGGCTGACCAGCTGGGGATTCGCGGCCTTCCTCTGTGCCCCATGCCTTTCGTGCCAGCGTGATGTTCTTCACATCCGGCCTTCTCTCTTCTAACAATCGAACGCAGTTCGAGGGAAAAGGCTTATCACATTAACCCCATTGGCCGGGGCAGTGCATAGTTTCCAACCAAGCTCCATAGTGGGGCATTGTTTCAATCTTCACGTTTCAACGGTCCGGATATTGGGTGGAGTGGAAATGCAGGAGGGTATAGCTATACGGTTGAGGGTGCTTATGTGGAATATTCTCTCTGGGAAGAAATCGCAGACTATGCGAAGATGTTGAAGACCTTGTTATCTCAGATCTCATGCCGGGTCGGCGGTGTCGGGTAGAAACGTAGAACTGTAGATCGGTGGAGTTGGTTGGTGCCTGCTGCGCCCCCAATCTACTCTGAGACTTGCGTAGTTCAGACCAAGTGTTTCACGAGAGCTACTGTGGATAAATGACGAAGGAAGGAAGAACGCGTTTCTAAGGGTTTGATGGTCTTATCGTTCTTCAATCGCAAGTAATATAATGAGTGCATGAAACACATGCTATTGGCCCCGAATTTCAAATCCTTCACGATTCTGATTGGTGTATACCGCTACGCCAATGAGGCTTAGTTAGTGGTAGATGTATGAGAAAGAGCTAATAGAACTGATAAAGTAAAATTTTCATGGCACACGCTCGAGAAAGCTTCTCGCTTTTGGTTGCTCTTTCTTATGAAGAACACATTCAGTGGGTGGTACGTCTTCTAATGGCAAGAAAGATAGCATCGAGGTTCAAGAAGGTAGTACTATAAATATTGAGTGAAGATAATCTAGATTATTCAGAAGAGGTTGTATAATACTTATTATTTAGCATACAACAAGGGATTGGACAGACTTTCAATAGTATAGAGACTTCATAGTACGTATTTCAATTTGGCTTTCATTATTCAGTTTGCTGAATGGACATATTCCACTCTTATTGTAGACCCTTCAGTTCGAACTCCTTCATTCAATCAATCTAGAGCCGCTTTTTCAAAGCAATTACACCGCAACTTGGTCTTGACCACCCCTCAAAGTCGACTATTTGAAAGATGACTGAGCTGTTTCCATCAAACGCATCGCACACAGACGGTCATATTCACTCAGGGAATTTAGCCATGCAGTAGACCACGCATTGGCCTTGTCCACCAAGAGCTCCCAAATATCCTTTGATTCATAAAAATCGGTCTCCATGTGCTTCTTCACGAGGCAAGTAGTCAAAACGTTTCTCCAAGTCTCATTCGTCAAACTCAAAGCGTGCATACCGTCAATAGGTGGACCACTGGACAAGATTCTTGCTTTAAGAAGATTCTCGTGAATACCAAGGGTTTTTAAAACCTCTGGTGACCATTCCCAAAATCCCTCAAAGTGTTGAAGTCTGATGAGCTTTTGTAATTTGTCTTCTTCAACCCTGGGGGTATTGCGCCGGGGACTGTGATAAGCCACCTTCCTCTTCCTCATCTGCTGATGCTGGAAAATCCCAGAACTATGAAGAGAACCTATAGAAGAACCGAATAAGTTATTGGGCGGGTCAGTTTTGATAGATGGTGATGGAGAAGAGGTAGGGTTTCCACCACCAAACAGGGGGCTAGATGTAATAGATGCAGGGCTACCAAATAGACCACCAGTAGTAGCTGGCACAGGACTGGAACCCGAGCACGCCCCGGATGTGGAGCTGGCGAAGCCAGAAAAGGGACTGGAGGAAGGAGTAGCAGAGCCAAATGCACTACTAGGAGTGACAACGGGGCTACGAATGGGGCCTTTGGCCCCCGGTATGCTACCACAGAAAAGGCTAGGGCCAGAAACAGGCCCCGGAGAGTGGAACGAATTGGAAGTGGTAGTAGTGGTAGGATAGAAGAGCTTCAAAACAGGAGATATGGGAATAGAATGTGCACTAGATGGGTGACCAAATTGGGGAGCAGTGGGTGGGGTACCGAATAAGGTAGTAGAAGAGGGTGAGGTGGGATACGTACGGGACACACCTTGCGCATTGTCGACTTGAGTCGATCTGAAACCAGGTTCTGTTGGGACTCTCCGTGCCAATGGTTGTCGTGTCGATCTGATTCCATGTGCTGGGGCAATCGATGCGAACATACTCATACACATTGGCACTTGTCTTGAGGGAACTTGACAGAATGTATCACTATTGAATTCTGCGGGGGCCTGTTCGACAGGTGTCACAGCAACGAATGAGCAGTGGCGTCCTGAAATTTGAAACTCAGTGCCAAGCCGCTCGCACTCTTTCTTCACGATGCCCTCGAGCTGGCTTCCATGTTTGGCCTTGATCATCTCGCTGTTCGGGCCAGAGTGAATCCAACCGCGACCTTCTTCTAGATCAACCATTGCTTCCTTTGCCGCGAGCTGATGAATGGTCTCCCCCTTCCCAATATCTTGAACGGGAATATCCAGTTCTAAGGCACCCTCAGGACTCATCGCTCGAAGTGTTATTTTTTGAGGTATCGAAGTGCCATTTTGAGAAAGCAGAAGGTAGACTGAGTTTCGAAGGAATGGAAACAGAGAGGGTATCTCAGTCGGTGCTTGGATTGGGTTTGGAATTGTGAGATTCGGAAGGGGTTCACGTAGGTCCGTAATGTCCAGCTCTTTGACATTCTTGTCGAAGAGAGAGATACGCGGCTTATTTGGGCGAGTCTCCGGTTCGTCGCCGACCTCTGTGACCGAAACATGATCAAAATCATCTTCCCCCGTGGAAGGCAGATTTAGATTCAATGAACAATCACGCAGACGCGGTGTCAAAGCACCCTTGAGCATCCGGATCACTTTCTTGTTGAGATCCTCGTACTCAATGACAGACTGAGAGAACCCATTTCCGGCCTTAGAAATGCCATTGATGAGGGAATGTGACGCTGTGTTCCCAACGCCCAGAGTAAAGAAGCGTGCTGAAATCCCCTTAGAGGCCTCTCGAACGGTGGCGAAAATATGGTCTTGATTCCAGACTTGACCATCAGTCAGGACTAGCACTTCAAGGAGCCTACCTTTGCGGTGATTATTGAGTGCCGCGTGAAGGGCACCAAGAATCTCAGTGCCTCCCATATCTGCATCTATTGTTTGAGAAAAATTGAGAGCTTCATTCAGACTAGCTTGGTCATAAGTCCTGCTTTCCCGCCAGAGACAACTGTATGAGCTGCCAAAGGAGATTATATTGAAGGGCACGCCCAATGGGAGTGATTTCAGAAATATCTCCAAGGCTGAACGAAGGGTTGGAATCTTGTCTTGCATACTTCCACTCCGATCAATGACGAATATGATTTCCGAGAGGTCTGGGCGAAGGCTGAATTTTGGGATTAAGGACACCATCAATGCGCGTTGGTTCGGCAAAGAAGGGTGGGTTTCGATCATGGCGAAGGGCAAATCTTCTTGATTCGCGTTTATGGTCAAGACAAAATCTTCCGTGATATTCAGATTTTCACGAAGATTGACAGAGGCGAAGCAAGGCTCGAAATCAGTCTCGGGCATTTGTGAAGTTCGGCCCAGGTCGATTTGAATAGGGTGACTCGGTGATCGAACGTTTCGGATCTGACATCCCCTTTCCATCATTATATCCACTTTGATCGATGTTTTAGCCGGTGGGATGGCTTTCTTGTTCATGCATTGTTGATTTCCTCCGTATCGTGGGGCGATAGACACCGGAACAGTATATCGTGAGCCCTCAGTTTGGGCATCGTGATCTAACTGCTCCACCAAAGTGATATGAATGATGACCGTACCATGACCAGAGACATTTCCAATGCGGGTTTTGAAGATATCGCGACATTCTGGTGAATGATCAAAAATCGCAGCTGTGCGACCTTGGGATTTGGCTTCTTGGTAATCTTGCTCGGCTTGTGCCTTTGGTTTGACCTCGCCTTTGATGACGTTGTCACCTACAGAGCAGGTAAAGCCAACGATACTTGTTCTATCATACAAAGGAAAAGTGTAGTGGACCTCAGAGATAGGGCTGGTAGAGGGATTCGTAAAAGTCTGAGTCAAGACTGTGCGACAAGTTGTAGAAACTATGGTCGCATGAACGTCCAGCCCGACTTGGGGGAGATATGACGTTTGCAGCTGGCTATCGGCTGGGTGGTAAAAGCATCCAAACTGAGACATATTGTCGTGCTACCGTCGGTATCGTCGATATTGTATGAAGAGGCTGTTGAGACGTGAAAGAAGATTAGCTTGTCAGAACAACTCACAACGTTTTAAGTCAGATTTGTGAGAGCTCAAGGCTACTCTACGGAATGTAAACACCCGAGCTGATTAATTTACTCATATATGAGTCACCAATAACGAACTCGGAGTGTTTGAATGAGGATGTTCCTGCCTTGTGCTGCCTGTAGATCTAGATGCCTTCGGTGGAGCCTCCTCCGAAGCGCGCTTAGCTTGAAATGGAATAGTGTGACTCTGTACTGAGTAACTACTGCGATAATGATTCGGCAGGTCGAAGGCTCTGAAGAGTTCGAGGTTTTGATGATAAGGAGGAGAAGAAAAGGTAGATGATGTGAGAGAGTGATAAATAGAGTGGTGGAAGGATAAAATTTGATGGAAGGTGAGTGGTGAAATCTAGAGGAACTCTGCGACTCAAGAGTTTACCTCGTTTGGCCAACTACACGGAAATTTCCGTGTCGCTAGATTGTTGATAAGATATGTAATGATTTGGCTACCTGCGCCTCTTCTCTAGGCGGGATCTACCGTATTTTTTATACTGTAGAACCTTCAAGAAAGACAACGAAGAACTTCCAGAATTATTACGACTATCTATACTACGGACTTTACATTTTAAGCCTTGTAGGTACGCAGTATTTGGCTAGAATTCCGGTTCAATGTCGAATGAGTAAGTTGTGTATTTATCCATATTCTTCCTAACTGTTTCAATTTGGAGATAGGTCCTCATGCTTTCTTTGGGTGTTGATAAATTGTAAATTGCAAGTCTGAATAAAACTATACGGCTAAGAGACAAAGAAATAATCAATTTAGAAAAGATACTACTAGCCAGAGCTGATAATGGCACTGGCGACGCTTATATCCGCTAAGGATGCTCAAAATTTGGGCTTGGGCTTGCGGATCATGCAATATAGCTAAATAATTTCAAGTCAGTCACCAAGAGAAGTGAGCCTGTATTGTCGACTTACAGTGCAAGAATCCCCACCCTCGATACATTCAATCTTGTCGATTAGCTCGAATCCCATTTTCTCATATATGGCAACATTGGGGTATCCTTTGGAGCTCTCAAGATAGCAGGGCATTCCTTCCTCGTCTGCCTTCCCCATGACGTCCTCCATGAGCTTTCTGCCAATACCCAAGCCTCGGGCAGCAGAGCTCACACAGAGGAGGTTGCAGAAATAATATCCGCGGAGATCGACCCACAAGTTTTCATGCGCATCGCCTTGAAGCCGCTTCCAGATCCAATACCGGCGCACATTCAGACCACCTCGGCCAAAAAACCGGATATTGTTCATGAGCTGCTTCATAGACAGGAGCCAGTCCTGTGCCCACACCGACCACGTCTGCGGCTGCGACGGTGGCTGTGGCGAGTACCACCAGCTCACGCCAACAATAGTGCCCGGTGTTAATGTGCTGTCGTAGCCGGCCTTCTTATCGCTTGCCGCACGACTCACTTTGGCAATGGAGGCTGGGCATTTGCAGTTGATGCCATATTGGAAATGTGCTGCGATAGAAGCTGCGTTTCGCTCAACGTTAAACTAGCACATGAGCGGGGTATGATTTAGTTTGGTCATCTCTTTTTTTTTTTTTTT
>KZ119498.1:311438-413364 GCA_002153405.1 Mycosphaerella populi pn0402
AAGTCCAGTAGTTGTAGGGGGCTTTTCAAACTGCTGCGCTTGGGGAAGTGTTGTTTCATACCTTTAATGGGTCGTTAAAAGCCCAGCGGAAGTAAGGGTCGTCGGCAAAGGCTTTCTGAACACAGTCTACGGCGCCGGGGATGTCGGCCTCGACAAGCGGGACGATTTCGATCGACATGGCTTATATCTGCTCACTCCGATCGTAGACCAGAGTTGCAGCTGGCTCACAGCACGGGTTTAGATTTTCGCGTACTGGGTCTACTGGATCCGCGTGTAGGCTGAGATAGCGATATGGTATAAGTATGCGAATGAATGAGTAGTGGACAACAAGACAGAACCGCCATCTAAGTAGAGTACGGTGTGCTATGAGTGCACAGTAGAGTATGGAGGGAGGAGAGGAGGATGGGACGATATCTATGGAAGTCGTAGAGAAGCCAGACGTGGAGGGAGGAGGCAAACTGAAGTCGTGAATTGCTACGAATTTCCCCTCAGGGGCGGAGGTGGAAGACGTCGTATATCAGTTGTCCTCATGATGCTCCACTTGCTCCATCAGCTCTCCTTATCTGAGACCATCAACACCTGATCGATCGCTAGCCCATTCCGGCAGCTCCACGCGGATAAGCAGCGGGAATCTCGTCATAGTGCGTTACACAGTTCTTATCCTCCAATACACACCTTGTAGATAGCCCGGAGTATGCAAGATCAGACCATATCTGGATTCTTCTGCATGCCCAGGGGACGGCCAGTCCGTTGTATCCACGGGACCCCAAATGTAGATCGTGACTGTCGCGGAAAATGCGGGGGGCTGTTGCATGGACGAACAAGGCGTGGAGGGGCTTTTCGCAATCGGGCAGGTTGTCGCGGAGGTCCATGCAAGGAAGCGGGTCATGCTACCTAGTGTGTTGATTGCAGAACTGCGATCGTGATAAGTCAACGGTCGTTGATCGTTAAATCCCAGAAATTCGCGAGGAGCGTTTTCGGCTCTTTGCCCACATAGCGCTTACTTTATTTTATCTTAGCTCTGATCTTCGATATGCTTAATCGTAATTATGAGTACTTGTAGATGATTGGATTCTCGTTGAGACAAGTCTGCGTCTGGTTTTTGTCGCACAGCCTGCGAGATCCGTCCGCCGAGTTCTATCCAGAATGCCTCTGCGTAGCCAAAAGGGGGGTTCTTCAGCCAAGGTTCAGCCAAGACAAAGGCTGTACATTTCGGATCGCTGGTATGGCCCATAGGCATCGAGGATGTCGACTAATTGTCCCAAATAAGGCCAGATGTTGCTGCAAAAGAGCACAGGCGTATGATCCGCGGGGGCGTTGTCAGACCAAATCGAGCAACGATGGACATTTCCCAGATCCTGAACCCTTGCTTCAGAGCACGTTGACTTTGAATGGCGCAAACCCAAATTTATGTGTGATTCAATATCTCTGCGCCCAGCTACTGGGTAGTCACGGTGTCCGAGACGTTCAACACGGTGCATGTGCCGGTCCGCACAGGTAACAAGCAGAAATTATGGAAGACTGATAAGTTTGGAACTTTGGGAGGGGCTTTCTGCAGGAGAACCACCAAATATAGTGAGCCTCTAGAATCCATACTCAAGGACTGTTGGAGTAAGATCGTGTCGATGTCAAGATGAACCATAGACGGAGTTCGGAGCGGAGGAACGGACGGTCGGAGGGTCATTTTCTGTCCCTCTGACATCGACAGCTACAGTACTCTATGCTCGCCCAACTCTCATTCCTAGTTGCAGGTAGACTTGCATAATAATACCAATGGCCCGACCATCCGATGAAGAGGAAACCCAAAATAGTTCTACTCATGCCAACGAGGTGATGCCGGAATCTAAGCGAACTCTGCCGCCACCCAGTCGGCGCCGCGACAAGGCTCAATTGTCTTGCAACCTATGCAGAAGGAGAAAGTAAGCATAATCTGATATCAATAGCCAGGACAGGCGACTTTGACGTTTTAGGATAGGGATGCTAATGGCATAGCAGGCTCCGTTGCGACCGAGGCCAACCATGCGGATCATGCCGCCACCGCGGCCTTTCGCTATCCTGCACTTATCCGCCTGCAAGCACAATTGCAAGGAGTAACCCAATTAAAGAAACTCGGGCTGGCTCCAATGCCTCTCTGTCTGAACGAATTTGTCAGTTGGAGGGGCTGATATCTTCATTTGTCGAGAAAGCTGGCAGTCAGGCAGCCCAAGCCCAAGCCCACCAGCACGAGACTAGGGAGCTCATCGGGGCTCCCATCCCTGCAAAAGATGAAGAGCCAGGCGATCCATCAGATTCGTTTGGACAAATATCATTACAAGACAGTAAGGAGACTTACGTCCAAAACACCCATTGGACAGCGATTCTAGACGAGGTTAGTCATAACGTCTTCAATTAGTATGTCCGTTTTTGAGCTGAATCCTTGATAGATAACGGAGTTGAAGAATACCGTTCAAATGAACTCTCTGTTCGAAAAGCAGCACCCAAGGCTCAGTCATTTGACGGTATTGCCCGGTGGATCTCAGCCTGTTACTTTGCAGGAGATTATTGAAGGCCTCCCTTCGAAATCAGTCTGTGACAGACTCCTTTCTCTTTACTTTAACTACAACCCTCTCCCATGTATGATCTAATGACCTTGACTATTTGAAGAGAGTCACTAACTCAAAGCTTGCTGGATAGTGATTCATGGTCCCTCTTTTTTGCGACAAGTACGTTTCCCTTTAACATCAATATATACCCAGCCTCGAAATCCCTGTACTGACAACTAATTTAGTACGAGAAATTCTGGGAAGACCAGAGCGATGCAGATCCCATTTGGATTGGGAAGCTGTATGGGCTTATGTCACTTGCTTTGATCTTCCAGCACCAAACAACGGTGATCAGAGAAGATACCGACCAGGCGATCCAAGATTTTAGCAAGAAGATCAACCAATGTCTAGTCTTAGGCAAATATGAAGAATGCCCCCCCGGCACGATAGAGACCCTCTGTTGCTTTATGAACTCCCAGTTTCACTATTCGTCCACAAAAGAGATGAGCCACGTTATCACAATGGGAGTCATTATCCGCTTGGCCCAACGCATGGGCTATCATCGCGATGCATCTCATTTTCCAGCAATTTCGGCTTTCAATGGGGAGATGCGACGAAGAGTGTGGATGCTTATCACTGACTTGGACACCATGCTCTCTTTCGCGGTGGGCCTTCCTCGATTGCTACGAGAATTTCAATCAGACTCCGCTTTGCCCAGAAATCTCTTAGACACCGATTTCGACGAGGACACGGAGAGGCTTCCCCCCTCCAGACCACCTTCATTTGAAACACCCTGCCAATGGCTTGTATCGAAGCATAGAGTCACATCCATATATGGCATAATCACGGATTTTTCAACTTCGATCCGCTTGCCCAACTATGCAGAAGTCATGCATTTGGATAAGTTGCTACAGGAAACATACGCATCAACTCCAGAGAACTTGCTTGAGAAACCTATAGCAAAATGTCTCATGGAAAGTTCTCAATCTATCATGCGCCGGATCCAGCTAAGACTCCTAGTGGCGAAAGCGAAATGTGTTTTACATTACCGCCATCTGGCGCCCGCAAGAACAGAAGAGCGCTACGCCTACTCTCGCAAGGCTTGCATTGAAGAGGCTCTTTGCATTGTCCGCCACCATCATCTCATGCAGCAAGAAACAGAGCCTGGAGGTCGTTTCTGGCGTGAGAAGTGGAAAATCTCATCTCCTCTAATGAGGGAAGTTTGGGTTATGGGGACGACTTTACTATGCCTTGAACTGAACTTCGACCTCTCAGACCATGACCCGAATATCAAGCGAATACCCTTATCTCTTAATACAAAAAAGCAGATAATTCAGGCATTGAGGAAATCGTACAGTATCTGGTATGAGTCCACTGATCGTCACAGCGAGCCCGAACGAGCGATGCAAGCCCTCGAGGTAATTTTTGAAAAAGTCCAGAAGCAGGATGAAGCTATATCACAAAAGGCTACGCTCCAAGCGAATAACTTATCAACAACCCCCACTCAAGAAGAAGATCTAACGGAGAGTATGTAACGTTTTGACTCAACTCCTTTGCGCCTTGCTGAATACATAATACTGCCCTCGTGATGAATACATACTAAAAAAAATACCCAGATTTGCTTCTTCAAGAAAATCAAGACGCATGGCCAGAGCTTGAAAGTGCTATGTACCTAGATCAGGCGATGAATATTCCAAATTTTGAATCGTTTCAGTTCAATTCGCCTTTCATGTCTTCCAATATAGCTCCGGAGATGATGGATCTCGTGAGTATGATCACGTATCCCATACCCAGTCCACGTCGCTAACACAATCCATTAGACCAGCAGTGTCGACGAGATGCTTGGCGTTTCCATGAACTACCCGCGTTTTGACCACTGATGATGATGGAGCTAGACTGAAAAATAATACTGTTTTATTGAAGTGATCATCGGCTCTTAAATCTAATATCTTTGATCTAAATGTATTCTCAAAGCCAAACCGTTCTATAACGCCGTGAATATGTCGTGAAGAATTCATCGTCCATGAAGTACAACCTCAGAACAGTTTATGCTGCGGCACAATGGCCACCGTCAACACGAAGATCGGCACCAGTCATCCAAGCACTAGCATCAGTCAACATGTAAATGGTGGGACCCTTGAAGTCCTCCGGGGCACCAAGGCGGCCAAGAAGAGCACCACGCATCCAGGTCTCCTCGACCTCGGGCTTCTCCTTAAGCAAAGCATCGGTCATAGCGGTGCGAATGTACTGTGATATGTTAGTGAAAGTTCCAGATTTTACTCTGTAGGTTGGTGATTCTTACCCCGGCAGAGAGTGTGTTCACACGGATGTTGTGCTGACCCCATTCCTGAGCAACTGATCGACACATCTGGTGAACAGCGGCCTTGGAGGAGTTGTATGCTGTGCAAGTCAAGCCGCGGTTGGCAATCTGGCCGGACATGGAAGCAATCATGACAATGTTTCCAGGGGTCTTTTGCTGCACCATGATGTTGGCGAAGTGCTTTGCAGGGATGAATGTTCCGAGGACGCTGAAACCCCGTGAAATTAGCAGCCATTTCTCCACCTCGCATTCTCAAATAAACTCACTTAACATCTAGCATCTTGCGGTAGCCATCGACGGGGTAGTCCAGAGCTGGAACCATTTGCTGGATTCCGGCACAAGTGATCAGACCACGCAGGGGCTTGCTGCGGGCCTGGCTGTCCGCGCTGATCTTCTCCAACAAAGCCTTGGTGCTTTCTTCGTCGGTGATATCGCACTTGGTGTATGTTACTTGGGCGCCACGGGACTTGGCCAACTTCTGCACGGCAGCCCACTCTTCAGGGATGGGCTCGGGCAGAAGATCGATAGAAGCGACATCACCGCCGGCCTCGATAACGGCAGTAGTCAGAGTCATTCCCAGGCCACGACCACCACCAGTGATCGCGACCGTGCGGCCTGCGAGAGAGAAGAGGTCATTCGTGGGTGCAAAAGCTGCAGGTGTCTCGTTCGACTCTGGGACGACCGCAGGGACGGTATGATCGGGGGTGATAGAGGGTGCGATAGAAGGTGCCATTTTGAGGGTGCTGAGGGAATCTGTTTTTTTTTCTTTCTCTTTCTCTATTTACGAACTCAAAGAGGATTGCCAGCTACATTTAAGAGGGGCACTACAGTCCAAAGCCCCGCGACTCCACGCGCGTGCGAGCAAGGTAATGCGCAAGAAGTACTGCGCTTAATATGGGCCAAACTAGGGAAGTCTTTCAGTGAGGACCACCGTGGTGGACCGCTTGAAACCATTTATGGGCCCCTTCATCTCTGCTCCGACTCCAATTTTCAATGTTTCTTTCTGCGGGCCGACAAATCATGCCGATGAATGTCTGCACCGGTCCGATCGTGGCGGAGAGATTAGCTTGGAGGATGAGCTGGAGGCGCGAAAAGATACGGAATGGGGAAAGTGGCAGCCAGGGTAATGCACGCCCGTGGGGAACTGCTCTGTGTGGTGCGGAGGAGCCTTAGAAGGGACTCTCTTGATATCTATATAGCGTGTAGTTGTCACTCTGTAGCGATAAAATGCCAAGCTGACCCGCGGATACGCCCCAGAATGTATTGTACTAGCAGAATTATTGCTATAGAGGGTTTCACATCACGAAGCGCTTAAGTATCCCCAAGTAGGAAGTCTATCTTTTTGTGGCAAAAGATCGCCTGGCAACTTTGCGGGAATCCCCACAACCCGGGGTATTCGAGAAAACTCGGCTCGAGCCTGTCCACTTCTCGCCTCAAATTCAGGTACCTGGGGGCGATTGAGTGCCAATGCACAGCTTCATCCCGAGTCTAATGGCTTTGTCTATATGCATCCCGTTGAAAACGATGTCTTCCGGGAACAATGTGATATATTTCGGGTGGGATGGTAATACCAACGAATGAGCTGGTTCGCGACCCTTGCTTGTATTATAGTCTGAAGAAATGCGTTATTTAATAGCTCGGCATCCTTCACGCACCCCGCAATTACGGCTGGTCTCCGGCTTGGAACACGGCATCTCCAGGACACGAGGTTTCCCCGGTCCTAAATTACGACATGGCTTGCCGGTTCTGTGGTAGTGGTGCCATGACTTTGCGGAGAACCAGCCTGAAGGGAGCTAGTAGACGTTCTATAAATCGAACTGATGCCCCACTGGAATGACTTTTGTTTAGAGAGTCTGCTGCCAAATACCTAGGCTCCAAACACGGCGGACTTTACTCTATCGTATCTTGATTAGCCATGTCTGTCCTCGTCGGAAGGCAATTGGCGTGGGCCATTACAGCTACGGCTGGTAGTGGCTTCTTACTGTGAGTAAAACCCGGAATCTCACAGGAGTTCTCGGCTTATATGACCTCAGTTTCGGTTATGATCAGGGTGTGATGTCCGGCCTGTTATCAGGTGTCGCATTTACAAGAACATTTCCAGAGATAGACACAACAGCAACCGGTCATGGGAGTTCATCCTTGCAAGGCACAGTGTGAGTGTTCTGATGACAGACAATTACTCGACACTTTAACTGACTCTTTATGTCCAGTGTCGCCATCTATGAAATCGTACGTTTTCGAAAGAGATTATCCACAGAACATACTTCTCACTCATTTAGGGCTGCTTCTTGGGTGCTATCATCTCACTATTAGTTGGAGAAAAGCTGGGCCGACGCAAGTGTATCATGGCCGGATGTGTGGTTCTCGCCATAGGAGCTACTCTTCAATGTACTGCCTACGGAATCCCACAGTTGATCGTTGGCCGCATTGTTGCTGGGATTGGCAATGGTCTCAACACGAGCACTATTCGTAAGGCATACAATTCCTTCATTTAGTGAGATTTGACTAATAGGGGCATCGTAGCTGTTTGGCATTCAGAGCTGAGCAAAGCCGCAAGTCGTGGTAAAGGGGTATGTTTGCCTATTGATTATTCATGGCTTGTTCAATACTGATATACAATAGTTGGCTATCGAGCTAGGAATTAATATTTTTGGTGTGATGATGTCTTACTGGGTTGGTGAGTTTCAACGCATATACCCTAAGCAATATAGTCTTCCTGACAAATTCAATAAAAAAAAAAGACTACGGCTTCTCCTTCATCGAAAGCGAGGCACAGTTTAGGTTCCCAATCGCATTGCAAATTCTTTTCGCAATCCTTACTCTCATTGGAATTTTCTTCCTTCCTGAATCACCTCGATGGGTATGAGCTCGCTCCTTTTACGGTGTGATGAATGTGGAACTAACCCACCATAGCTTATCAAACATGGAGATGAGGACAAAGCACGCAAAATTATCTGGAGCCTCCAAGATAACGCACGTGAGATAGATGAGCACGATGCTGTCGTTAGTATTGATGTTCGGGAGATCGCAACAGCTATCAGAGAAGAGCGAGAGGCATCCGCCGAGAGCTCCTTCAAAGTCATTCTCCACAACGGCGATCAGAAATTTCTTTATCGAACTCTTTTGGGAATGGGAGGTCAAATGATGCAACAAGTCTCTGGCATAAATCTGATTACTTACGTGAGTCCTACCAAATTCCTGCCTTTATCCGAGCACCGCCGAACTAATAATGTCATGACTTTACTAGTATGCTACCGAAATTTTCGAAAAATCCGTAGGCATGTCTCACAATCTAGCTTTGCTAGTATCTGGCTTCAATGGTGTTGCATACTTTTTCTCTGCATTGGTTCCAATCTGGGCCATTGATCGGTAGGCACTCTTGAATCTCCTTCTGATGGGAATTCTACTAACCAGACTAGGCTCGGGCGCCGCAAGTTGATGATGTTTGCTGTGATCGGCCAAGGCTGCTGTATGGCTATTCTGGCCGGCACCGTCTGGGACGGTAGCCATGCCTCCGGTATCGTTGCCACAGTGATGTTATTCCTTTTCAATTTCTTCTTTGGAGTTGGACTCCTTGCTATTCCTTGGCTGTGTACGTTCACTATAATCCCCATATGTGGTCACTGCAGCGCTAATTTTTGGATACAGTGCCCGCAGAGTATTCGCCTCTAGCTATTCGGACTCGATCCGCAGCTTTGGCGACCGCGACAAACTGTATGATCCCTTTGCAGGTTGTCGAAAACTCACAAGCTAACATGAGAAGGGATTTTCACTTTCCTGGTCGTTGAAATCACGCCAGTTAGTATTTCTAATGTCGGGTATCGAACTTATATCTACTTTGCTGGTATGTAAATTGTGTTGCTCGTTTCCCGAGAAACACTGCTAACTCCTGACCTAGTTTTCAACTTCTGCTTCTTGCCACTTATCTACTTCTTCTACCCGGAGACTCGCAACCTTACGCTTGAGCAGATCGATCGTCTGTTCACAGGCGAAAAAGTCAAACTATACTGGCAGCCTTCCATGGGCTTAGCAGGCGATGTGGATACTCGTGTGGCCCAAGGCAAGGAAGTGGACGAGTCAAAAGCTCAACATGTGGAGTAAAATACGCTGTCTCGGGAATATTTGTCAAATCATCAAATTGTTGCTTGTTTGTTATTTCCAAACAGACTGAGAGATGTCATTTGAGTTGTATGGAAAAGTCAGTAGTCTGGGCCAGCATGTCTCGGTGTAGCCATTGGACCACCCAAGGGTAACATGAAACCTGGCGTACTCCCCCAGCCTTTGTTGATGAGGGTTGGTCGCACGCGCGAATCCCTACTGGAATTAGATCTTCTTCCCGGCTAAATCAGACCTGCCATACTCCTTTTGGTTCAACCAATTATGCGTGGCTATGCGTCGCATAGTGGAGACATATGGCGTAACTAAGGGGCGCTTAAATCATCCTATTCCGGTAATTCTTTTCTTCTGAGTCGAACTACTCACGCTGTTGCAAATGCGTTCTACCAACCCACCAGAACTGGGAGCCGGAGGGAATAAAGGAATGACACCTATCATAATGAGCCAGTTCCCGGCGGCTATTCATGACGCCAACGGCAACTCGCAGCTCCCACAGACAATGGCGCTGGGGCCAAGATCCGCCGAACGCAAGAAACGCACGCGAACTGGATGCTTGAACTGCTGTCGCAGGCGGCGTAAGTGCGACGAAGTCAAGCCAGGTTGTACAGGATGTAAGCGCCGGGGCGAAGACTGCCAGTGGCGGCAACTGGGCTCGTTTCGGGAGGCCAATATCAAAGTGCTCGAGTCAGACCATCCTTCCATGAATCAGACCCGATCTACCAGCAAGAATAATAAGCGCCAGAGCAAATTCAAGATCTTGAATGCATTGCCTGGTCCTCAGAATACCAGGAAACCAATCACAAAGCAACCTGAAGGAGATCCAGAACTGCCCGGGCAGCAGATTCTATTTCTTGCTCCATCAGCACAAGCATTGGAACACGAAGCTACGCCTAGTATCAGATCAAGCACTGGCGGTAATTCCCAAGCGCCTCAGGATTCAGATCATGCAATTTTAAGCGCCAACACTGCCCCAATTCAGAGTCTCACACCGCCGTTATCTGGGAACGGCCCCTTGCATGTAGCTCAGAGCCCAGGCCGGATATCAATGAGCCATGACGACAACAAGAATCATTGCAGCCCTAATAGATGCGAGGCTCTTCATCGGACACAATTTCCAACCAATACGCAAGCGTCATTTGGATCGCCAAATACACAGACTGATGTTTCCACCCACGCTTATCTTGACTCCAATCCGAGCCATGTTGAGAATCTCACCACGCTACAGCACCTGGCTCAGCCCCATCAATTCCATTCCTCTATAACTAGCCCGTATCAATCTCATAACTCACCATTGTTTGATGAGGGTGTCTTTCAAGACCCGACAGATCCTATCAACGATATATTTCTCCCTGGCTCTGCCTATGAAGCACTTCACACGACCCTTCGGAATCGCCAGCTTTGGACAGCGAGACCTGATGTACCTCGGCGTCGAGACTCACATGACTCAAGGTCACAAAATAATACAGATCATTCGTATAGCGACTCAGGCTCGCTCAGTAGAGTTCCCCTGAGTCAGGCTTCACGAAAGGGACGCCTCTTTGAGCTAACACCCGAGCGAGAACATTTACTATGGCAGAATTACCTTCGTGAAATTTGTTCGTGGGTACGTTATATTGAGTTTCTCTATTCAGCCTTCTCAGCTAACAGCAAAAGCTCGATATGTTCGACAATAACCGCCACTTTGCCTCGACATTCCCGCAGATGGCCAAAACCGCGCCCCATCTACGTTATGCTATACTGGCATTATCTGCACGGCAGCTCGAGCGGCGTGACAACGAAAAATCCCAGTCTGAGAGCCTCCTGCTTTATCAAGAAGCTATTCATCTTTTGCTACCAGAGCTTGAGCATAAGACAATACCGGCAATCGCTTCCTGTGTGATCTTATGCGTTTTGGAAATGTTGAGCTGTATGTGGTGTCATTCGTTTCCTGGTCTCTACCTCAACCTGTGTTAATTAATGATTTAGGCAATCCAAAAGAATGGCGTCGTCACTTGGATGGTTGCGCGTATTTGATTCAAGCCGCTGGAATTAATGGATTCTCTGGGAAAGAGGAACAAGCACTCTTCTGGTGTTTTGCAAGAATGGGTAATGAGAGCTTCAAGATCTAGGATTCGTTCCATGTCTGACTGATTCTAGATGTGTGCGGAGGTTTAATATCAGAAGAAGAGACTATTATACCGATTCACAATTGGAGGCCTCCTGATATGAGCTGCAATGAAGCGTCAGAGAGATTTCTGTCATCTGCCGAAAACAACCTCGACACTTACTCGAATCACACGGTATATATGTGCGCCGAAACACTTGGGGTCTTGTTTGGTACGTCGGAGGTCTTGCACCCCTGTACTTCGTGTCCTTCAGTAATGAAAGATGGGAACTCGTATGTCCACAGATGGCAAGAAGTATTCAAGAACTCTGAGATATGGTATGCGAACCGACCAAGCCAAATGAAGCCGGTATTTACAGTAGCTGTCGCTACCCCTGGCTACTATGGCAAGAACAGGCCGTTCCCGACAGTGGTGTATGGAAATACAAATGCTAGTAAGTCGCTCATTCATGGTAGTAACAACTCATAATTAACTAGTTACAGTCTCTGGGAATCAACTATACCACGTCTGTGCTCTTTTACTACTTCAGCAAAAGCCCAAGACCTTAGTTCTGTCCAAAAAGCCCGTAAGTTTATCACATCGGTTTATTTATTGGATTGTACTAAGTTTAGGATACAGAAATCAGTTCTGTGGCATGCACGTCAAATATGCGCGATATCCGCTTCCAATACTCATCAGTAAGTATTTTGCTCATGAATATGCTGTATACGACTCGCATCACGCCGAATGCTTATCTGACACGATCCTAGTGGTTGTTGGACCAATGCACTCCAGCCTCTCTGGATAGCAGGAAAAGTTATGTCTCATTACTCGGAGCATGCTGCGATCATAGAGACACTGGTGCGGATCGAACGTGAGATTGGCTGGGCTACCGCATGGCGAGTAGAGGATCTAAAAGAGTTTTGGGGGGATTATGATAACGACGACGAGTACGACATTGACATGCTTTAATTATGAACAAGATGCTTCATTCAATCCGTACTTCCTTCCGTCCCATGTGACCAATCCTCAATTGGTAATAGCAAATATTTGATTCGTATTCAACCGTCGCGGTCTCACGCGGGTCAAGATAATGTGTAGTTTATGGAACAAAGCTGATCCTGAAGCGTATTAGCCAGCAAATCTTCAACCCCCCACCCCCCGCCTCCCAAAAAAAAGGGCAGGTCAAATACAAATTTAAGTTCACAACTACCGCATTATCCCGCGCGCCGCTTGTATTATCAAGCACTAGATTAGACGTCGATTAGATCCTGGACGTATTGATTGAGTTGGATCTCCTCAAGGACGGCTCTTCTTCGACCGGCATGATTATCTCGTGAGCCAACTAACGCTCGACAGCATTTCTTGTGTTTATTCTATTTTCCTTTTCTCGGAATATGCGAGGAAGTTAGGTTTCCAAGCACGTAGGTCCCAAAAGCTATAATTGGAACGATTGTTCTCAATACAACCGCTGGACTTGCCATGTTGATCACACTGGCTTTCGTGCTTCCGGATCTGAAAGAGCTAATCAACTACGATGAGCCGGTCCCGACAGTTATTAAATCTGCTGTAGGAAGCCCCGGTGCCGCCGTCAGCCTCCTGATTCCTCTATGCGTCCTTATGTTATTATGTGGGATCAGCTGCACAATTGCTGCTTCTCGTTGTACATGGGCATTCTCTCGCGATGGTGCCGTACCGGCATACAAGATTTGGCAGAAGATCAGCAAAACGCTTAGGATACCTTTCAATGCCATGATGCTGAATATGGTTGTTCCAACGTTCAGATTGCGGTCGGCGCGATTTATTTTGGCTCAGCGACCGCGTTCAACTCTTTTTCTTCCGCTGGGGTCATACTTCTCACCCTGAGTTATGCTTCTCCCATCACTATATCATTCTTTACCGGAAGAAAACAAGTCAAGAATGGAAGTTCCCATCTAGGAAAACTTGGAGTTTTTTTTGCAATATTGTGGCTATTGGTGGGTCATCCCTAGCTTCCAGCGTTGTCATTCCAGACTGACTAAGATCTCAACAGGCTGGTCTGCCCTTGCTATCCCCCTATTTTGCATGCCCTCCTACCTTCTGGTGGACTCTTCTGCAATGAACTACGCCAGTGTAGTCTTTGTTGGTTATATCATCATCGCCATTGTGTGGTACTGGGTTGGGGCCATGATAATTATCAGGGCCCTTCACACTTCACCTAGCAGAGACACAGTTTATAATCCTTCTTCCGGTATAAATACAATGAAAAGAAAGGTCTTCGTAAATTTGATTTTATTTGCAGTGTTCTAAAGATTGGCTGCCTTCGGTATAATCCAACGATTGGCTTGAATGCAATGCCGTACGTCGGGGTTGGCTTTTCTTTTGTCCCGCGAGCGATGAACCAAGAATCCCCCTTGCTCAATGTGAGCTTTCCCCAATTATCCTCAGCAATGACGACTGTTCCGGGGTAAGGCCACTACGTCAGTATACTATTTTATTTTACTTTTTTTTTTCCAGCGCTCCTCGCTAAGAAAAATTCAAATTTACCTTTTAGCACAACACCCGTGTCGTCTTAGGTGAAGAGAGTGAAGTCTCTAGGACCAGGCGTGGTGTCAAGATAGTACAAAGTGCCAGTCAATGGGTCTGTGGTTTTTCCATCATTCTTTGTACCGTGTGCATCAACTAATAGTGTGTCTTCAGCGCATGCTCTGCTGGCAAGTCTGTTCCTCTCATACCAAAATGTACATTTCCAGGATATCCCTCAACCTGGGGGACACGGTGGAAAGCCGATCCAGAGAGAAACTGAATAGGCATTCTGATGATTAGGGGAGCTCACGAGATCAAAATCAGATCAAATTGTCTGGGATTGCGGTATTTCTATATTAAGAATGCCTTAACGTTATCAATTTCTAGTATATCCAAAGTGCTCTGATTACTTTGCTAAATTTGGTTACGTGTAAACATAAAATCCCCACGGAGTATCAGCAAGAATCTCCGTACTAACGCGGGGTTGACACTGCGATTGGGCGCTTAATGGGAACACTACGGATCCCTTGAATGGAGAAAGAGTCCGAAACTGGAAGGCTAAGTGAGGTGGGTCATGTGACAGGTACGGAAACAGAATGAGCTTGGTTGACATTAACTGGGCATGTATGTGATGTTTAACGTTGGAGGGCCTTGGTGCTGCGAAAAGTATCACAATGCATTCGTTGGTTTATAGCCAATACTGCTTTGTATTCGAATGCCACTCACCCCACTACTTGTAGACTTGGGGCGACAGAAGATTTGAGAAAACAAATCTAATCTCTATATATATCCTGCTGAGGGCCCATGGATAGTCCCGGCCGAAATGCCCAGATACCTAGGTATTGCAGGAACTGGGGAGACTTGAATACATAGACCTTTGAAGAGCACGCAATGCATCCAAGAAACATCTAATGGAATACCCCAAGGTCTTTTAATCATTTCAAGAGCATTGAGTGTTGAGTGAAGTAGACATATCATTATACAAGCGGCTGTGTGCATATGCCGCTCTCACTAAAAAGGGATAGGCATAGACGATCACTACTAGGGAGGGACGCAGCTCCCGGCTAGAAAGCAAAACTACGCACGGAATGGCACTTGGTTTTTACCTAGGTACGATAAGATTATAAAAACCCGTTCAGTTACAGGACGAGTAATTATATTTTCTTTGTAAGAGGGCCAATATTCACTAAGAGGAAAAGGCGACCGTTGGAGATTTGAACTTGCACAGGAGACAGACGACAAGCCACATGCACAACAGTCACACAAGCAGAATCGCCGAGAGTAATTACAGTATATAATCCCTGAAAAAGCAGTAACTAGGGGTCGTATAACCAACGAATCATTATTCCGAATCAGATCTATGAGATTGATCACGATGAAGAGATCTGATTTCGGGTAGAGTGAAACTCTAAATTAGATGATAGGTCGATTCTGCCCACTACACGATCCACAAAATTGAATGGGAATGTATTGACTGATCACATGGACAAGGGGAAAGACAAACCGTGAAGGAAGGCAATAATCCATTGTAAGACGGAATAAGTTCCAACGGATCTTGCTGCATACAGGCGGGGGTGATAATATAAACCTGTTTACGGACGCAGGTTCCCGCCACGCGCAAACGCAATTGACTGGTTCCATCCAAACTTTTTTTACATTCCAGAAGGGAAAGAGCCAATAATGTACTGTTCTTTTCCAGAGGCTGGTTAATCTTTACTGTGGTGGGAGACCGGAATGTTGTTGAAGGCGGCGGGGAATCTCTATCAAGGGATGAACGCAGGGCGGGCAAAGAAACCTGTCGGTTCGTCGAAATCGAAGAGGTTTGCCATGCAGGTCAGATACCAACAAGTAAGCATCCACCAAGGATTCTTCTTGAGAGGAAGCGGGGAAGTAAGCTATGGAAGGAGCCGTATAGCGAACCAGAGATACTTGCAAGGTTTGAAGATCAGGAACCTGTCGAATATTCGTAGTTCCTTCCCTTGACGGGTCACACAGGCCTCTCCTGCTGACACCAGCTGATGATAACATATATGTGAGTTCGTTTTCGTCCGATATGCTATGGGATTTGCCGCCTATTTGGACCTGCTGCGCATTCCGGACTGTCATTGCATTGTTTATCTTTGACGGGTGTCCCGCTCAATCCCTTCCCAGCCGTCAGATCAGCGATTACCCCAGCCCAGAACCTTCATAGGCCCATTTAGAGTGTCCCGGCCAGAACCTTGGAAGCCAGTCCTTCGAGACGAAAACTTGGAGACCTCAGCCGCAGGTTTCCCGTCCTACGGTACACATCCGACTATCTTTGCAGCTGGGTGAGATGAGTCTTCATGGGCTTGGAGTGATTGGGGCCCAAGTGGCCGCCTCGTTCAAGAGCAACGACGACAAACATATGAACAGCCCAGCGCCATTGTCCCCGGTATCTTCTGTTCAGTCCACGCCGTACCTGACCGAGCCACCGCGCATTGCCGACTTCGATCCATCCATTGGAGCCAAGCCATATTCGCCTTTCTATCCTCATAACACTCCGTCCATGTCCTGCGAGCATTTGACCTTCGAGACGAAACTTGCAAGCCAGAATGATCGACGGATCCGTGACCTCGAAGAGGCAGGCGTGTACCTGGTACGAGAGGACAGCCCCCAGCGGTCGAAGCTTTGGGAAGGGAGGAAGCCACCGCGCTCGTGTTTACACTCTTTAACACCCCGTCAACGTATGATCATCAAAGCACTCATTGCGGTCGTAACTGTGGGCAGCATGATCGGCATCGCGCTGGGCATTACAGCTGCTGTTGGCGGAACAACCTGGAGGTCCAGTACTAAACAGACTGCGTTGTGAGGTTAAACTGTGAGTTCCCGGTTGAAGAATTGCATCTCTAATTTCCAAGTAAAAGTTATAAGCTAACTCGCTCAACAGGTTGGCATCTCAATGACACCTCTATTGTCAGATCGATAGATTACGCTTGGGTAAAAAACAAGCCAAGAGACGCGATAGACATTTCCAGTTGTTCTTGCTGTTGGTAATTCCAATGCTCAACTACCCGAATAGATACGTGTTGGGCGTTCATGGAGTTTGAGGTGCGGTGATTGGCGTTTTTTTTTTTTTTTTTTCATTGTGTTATTGATGATTTCGGAGTTCTGGGCATCTGAGCGATCACAATGGGGCTTCCGGCAGAATGCAAAGGTGCATTGATTGTGTATATTTCATAGGAGCATTGCTTGTACTCGCAGACATAAAACTATTTGCATTGGAATGGCTGTGGAAGGATCCTTGTACATTGTAAAGCGATAAGGAGATCTCGGTTGGGCCGGAGAGACAACGGCCCGTCCACGTGACCCGTAGCACCTACAAAAAGGCGGCAAATTTTCTCAGGCAAAGATTTTTCTTCTTCATCAAAAAGTAACAGAGCCTGCCACGACCATCGTCCTGTCAACTTCGACACCTTCACGACGATGTGTTGCCNNNTACGGGACTGATCGGCTCTGGAGAGTGAATTCCCCGATAGGAAGTTCGCCTCCCGTTGTGTCTTCTTCATTGAGGGCGATGGGAGGGGAATGTCGAAGACGGGATACATCCCCCCACAACAACTAATATGTGCTAGTCAATACAAGCATTGTAGACATGGGACCCTGTGCCCTGATGCGTAGAGAAAATAAACATCCAGCCTGTGACGTGAGGTCTTGCTGGTGCTAAGGTCGAAGTCCGCCCTAGTGCTCTCAACGAGCAGTCCCTGTACTCGTGGCCCCTGCGATGCTTATACCTGTGATCAGAATGGGCGATGGACACGTGCAGACACCCATTTGACATGGAGTTTCATGTCAATCGTTGACATCACTAAACATTCTCTATACGAGAAATGTCCGTGTGCAGGGTGCAGGGTTTGTTTTTTTATTTTATTTTTGAGATGTGGGCCGTATCGAGACTTGGACCAAGGAACGGGACTTGTGCACTGTAGCTATGAATGAACCCCTTCCAGAACACGCCGAATGGACAGGCTATGTATGCCGTCACCAGTAACACTGAGGAGCTTCGCAGAGGAGAGAACATTGTAGGCGAGGAAGTAGCGCTGGTTGGTCACAACACTCCGCTCGCATACCGATCCCCCTGCGATTCATCCCTCTCCAACCTCCGAAGAATGCAGTCGCTCAGCTCAATGGCGGGCGAGACGGGGGTTTGTTTACGATCGGTGATTGTTCCATTGTTGATGTTTCATTCCCACCAGCATTCTGATGCGCTTGCTGCCCATGAATTTCATCTCGAGGCCGAGGGGGTAGCGGAGGAGGCACATTCCGGGCATCAGGGCTTTGCCGATGGCCATGAATGTCAGACGAGTACTAAAGATCTAAAGAGCTCCCAGGCGCGCAATGCCTTGTGTACTCAATCCAAGGGAGTCTGTTTAACTGATTTTGCCATTCTTTTCAAAACACCTATAACCACAGATCCTCGTCGCTCATTTAACTCTATTGCGAGCCCGACCTATACATAATCCTTCTCTACCAATTTATCAACCTTGATCAATCTATCAAAATGAAGGGACTCGTTGCTGGTATCCCCCTGGCTTTGCTAGTGGCTGGTGTCCAGGCCCAGGACATTGTCAACGGTAAAGTGGGTGAATCTATAGATTGAGTGCTAGGGTTAGTATCAAGATCATTAACAACTACGATAGGACGCCCTTGTGAACGGCAATGGCTTCCACAGCCGCCGAACTGCTGGATTTGAGCCTCATGCCGGTGGTACTGCTCTGGGTGGTCCATCAGGAAATGATGATGATGGAACTATTGGAATTCCGTATGGCGGAAACGTCGACGTGAACGCACACGTCCATGAGTCGAGCAAGGATGACCACTCGATTAACATCAAGGACAAGAACGTCTATGTCCCTCCCGAATTTGCCGGTCCCCCTGTTGGTCCTGGCGCCGGTCCTTTCGACACTCCATCTTTCGGTCCTGGTGCTGGTCCATTCGGCAAGCGCTCATGGGGTCAAGGTGGCACCGCGATGGGAGGCCCATCGGGAAACGATGAAGGACAATCTTTCAACATGCCCATCACTGCCAACATCAAGACTGACGTGAACGAGTATAACAAGGATGATCATTCGATCGGTATCAAGAATAAGAACATCCACCCAGCGCCAGTGATTGAGCACTTTGCTCCTCCCCCATATGCTCACGGTGGCCCCCCTCCTGCTGGTGGACCTCCAAGTCACCCTCCATTCCGTGGTGTTGAGGGTGAAGCCCCCTCGAAGCACTTCCACATTGCGGCCACGGAGTTTGGAAAGCGCTTTGGTCCCGCTCCTGGTGGCACTGCCCTGGGCGGACCTGGCGGCGGTGATGAGCCTGATTTCCCTGGGCCTTTCGTCTCTGGAGGGACTGCGCTAGGTGGCCCATCTGGCGACGATGATGGTCTCAACTTCGGCAAGCCCAACGTTGCCCATATTTCCAGTCACGTTGACGAGCACAGCAAAGATGACCATTCCATCGATATTAAGCACAAGGACATCGGTCTCCCCCCTCCTGTTGGGTTTGCTCATCCTGGATTCGGTGCCCCATTCAAGCGTGGTCTTTTCCCTACTCAGGGTGCCACTGTTGAGGGTGGTCCCTCTGGTAACGATGGTGGCCAGTCCTTCGATGAGCCCATCACTGTTTCGACCAGCGCAGAGGTCAATGAAGTCCACAAGGATGACCATTCCATCAAATTGAAGCACGAGGACATTACGCCTCCACCATTCGAGGCCTTTGCCGGTCCTGGACCGGCCCTCGCCGGCGCTGGTCGTCCATTCCGTCGAGCCTACGCACCTGATGCTCCCCAGCGCCAGGCTGGTGCTCCTTCTGGTGGCACTGCTCTGGGTGGTCCATCTGGTGATGATGGTGGCATCAACTTCGACACCGGCGCGGATGTCGATGTCGACAGCAATGTCCAAGAGAACCACCAGGACAACCACGCGATCAAGATTGACGACACCCATGTCCACCCTGCTTACACAGCTTATGAGGTCCACACTGTTCCCCAGTACCACTGGTGGACCTACGAGCAGCAGCAGCAAGCAGCAGCTCCTCCAGTTCCCGTCCAGGAGCACCCTATCTACGCTGCTTCCCAACCTGAAGTTCACGAGGAACACTCCGCTCCTCCCCCAGTTCCCGTCCAGGAGCACCCTATTTACGCTGCTTCCCAACCTGAAGTTCACGAGGAACACTCCGCACCTCCCCGTGAGGAACACCACGAGCAATGCTCTGCTGAAGTCCGCGAGGTTTTCCGCACTGTCACTAAGACTGAGTATAAGGAGATCACTCCTACCACTACTGTTTACAAGCATCCCCTCGTTTCCGAGACCGTTCAAACCAGTGCCGCTGTTCCCGCACTAAAGGTTGAGCCAAAGGTTCACTCTATGGTCTACGCTTCCGTCCCTGCTTCAACTGTCTCTCACGTCTACTTGCGCCCCGAGGGTACCAGCGCTGTGTACTCCATGATCCCTGTTCACGTCCCCCAGGTCACTCCTGTATCCAGCTCTATGGATCCTATGGTCAGCAACGGTATCATGATGTCGATGGCAACTCCCGTTAGCAACGGACCCATGGTGTCCATGGCCACCCCAGTTAGCAACTCTCCTAACCTCCGCCCAAGTGGCGCCTCCCCTGAGCAAAGCAACGCACCCAATGCTTCGCCCTCTTCTAACGCGCTCTTCATGGGTGCTGGTGCTCGTGTTTCTGGTGGTATGTACTCTGCCGCCGCCGCCGTCATGGGTGTCCTCGCTTTCGTTCTCTAAGCGCCTCGAACCGGTAACGGCAGTATTACCTACAATTTTCTCTTTACTTACTTCATTGTTGTCATTTGGTCCTAACGTGCACTGCCACTCTTCACTTTTATGTTAAGTAATGCCAAATTCGAGGTTAATGGTATCACGCGTCTTTATTTGAAATATAAGTTCAACCTTCTACATTAACCTGTCCTCTCGTAAAACCCCGCGCTATCTGCATCCCAACTTGTATTCTTCGCACTGTCCGTGGGTAGATCCAGCAGCTCAAATGAATTGTAATACCCACAAGGCCAGACTCGCCTTTGGTGCCCTTGATCGTAGGCAAATGTGTGGAAGTTCCTCAATCACGTTCGCGTCAGCCATTTCGAGGTCCATCTGATACCCCAGCTGTCTACAGGATATCAAGCGAGTGCAGATGTACAAATGTCACTCATGTCCCTTGGGACTACTTTGCATAAATTACGTCAATTCGCTCCATTTTTCTTTTGTTTTGTCCATTTGCTGTTGTTTTATAGCGTTTGCAGTCACCTGGTTTCGTCATCCCGTGAACCTTCATCTGTCAGGTTTGTACATTCCGCAAATCAGCACTCGATATTAGAGTTATGCACCACGCTCGATTACTCACCGTTTCGAAGGCAATTCACAGCTAACTATCAAGATAATTGCAGCTGGAGACCCAATCAAGGCGGACCACCGTGATATCATGCCTCCATCATTGCGGAGTGACATCAGCCCGCAAATCAGAACAAGCAAATCGATGTCCAGCAAGAACACTAGGATCTAGTATAAATTCAACTTTATTTGGCCACTCAGCTGTGGCAACTTCATTCAAACTCCCACTTCTCACGATACCGAATTTATTTGATCTGTTAGGATCTTAACAGTCCTCTATTTCACTCCACAAAGTCCATCCAAAACACACTATCAAAATGGTTCGCCAACAGCAAGACCCTCACCAAGGAGGCAGCCTCTCCGACATGGCTGTATCAGGCACCACCATCCCCAACGACGCTGGCAAGCAGCGTACTATTCCATCTGTGCCCCGCCCCGACCAGCGCGCCGAGCACTTCCTCTACGACAACGAGGGCATCGCTGAGCCAAACCTTGCCACGGCAGCAGACAACGCCACAGACTTGCCTCGCTCAACTCGCGATGTCGGACAGACAGGCGAGGTCATGAGTGGCACCGGTGATTCGATCCCCGCGAGCATTGAATCTAAGCGTGCTTACATGGGCACGAACATCCCCGGCGGTGCTGGTGATAGCCGTGATATGAAGCACAATAAGAACAATCGTAGCTCGTTTGAGCGGTATGCGAAGGAGGATGAGGATGCTGCGGAGTACATTGGTGAACATGCGGCTCGGAATCAGTAGATTGAGTCTTGCTAGAAGACAAGAACCTATGTATTGAAGGAATGTTGCCTTTTGAGGACTGTCATCCGTCATGGAGGATGGTTCTGACTGTACTATAATATCGATTGCAAATGCAATTCGGATGATGAATATCTATGTTCAGTCTATAGGAAGCACATGTATTATCAAGGCGCCTCAGGCCCAAAAAAGCCTTTATAGATATCATCCAAAACATCTCGCTTCCTTTTACGGTCGGCCATGTCCGCCTCTTCTTCCTCTGTAGGCTCGCCTTCAGGCTCTCTTGAGACCCAAGACCGAATAGTCCCATCGCCGTGCGCAGAGAAGAGTTCCAGCCCTTCACCAGATGCACCATTACCGCGCCAGGCCAAACCATTGATCCTGGCAGCACTAAGCGCGCTCGCTTTGCCACGAACATTTTGTGAGCCGCCCATCAACCCAGGCACGCGAAGGCGTTTGACGAATGTACCTTCGCGAATCTCAAACATGAAAATCTCGCCTCGGTCATCCTGCTCGTGGAAATTGGGCCAGATAATAGTCTCCTGCCCGGGCATCATGAAGCCCTTGGGAACGACCAGCGGTGTCCTCTCGGCCAAATGCGAGGTTGCGCTGTTACGGACCCGCGGGCCAAAATGGACTAGGGTATTTGCGCCTGTTGCAGAATCCCACACTCTGATCCGTGCATCCTGACCGGCTGTCACTATATGGCTCCCATTCGAGGTCCACCGAACTCCAGTCACAGTTCCATTGTGTGCCCGGGCGTGTCGCGAAAATGCCGGCCTGGTGTTGGATATGGTATTGGTTTCAGGTTCTGGAAGGGCCAGTCCCGTCGGATCGTCCATGTCAAGTGTTCCAATGGCAGAGTTGTGTCCGCCGCGGCGCACATCAAATATAATCACCTTATTGTCCACAGAAGCCGAAGCGAGGAGGTGTGGCCTATGCGGAGCCCAGTCAACTGATAGGACAGCACCGGTGTGTCCTGGTAATCCATGGGTTGCTAGACCTGAACGTAGATCAACAAGCCGAACTGCTTGCTCCGAAGTACCGACTGCGACCAGCAGCGTTGACCCAGGCTGGGACGAGAAAGAGTGCGTATATGGAGTGCACTCGAGATTGAAGGTATGAACAGGTGTGATTGCTGGCGATTGGAGTGCGGAAAGCTTGAGGGTACCATCATGCGAAGTCGAGAAAATGGTGGAGGGAACAGGATCGAACGGGTATATCGAGAGGGAGGTAATAGCATGGGTATGGGCATCTGGATGTGCAGATTTGCTGACTGACGCGCACGCACGATGCATATGCTCGAGCTCCGAGCCTCTTGTTTCAAGGTCCCAGAGGTGAATGGACGGGTCTGCTCCCGCGGATACCATACTACGATTGTCAGCGCACAAGGTCGACAATGCGATGGGGATTGAGACATACTATCGGCCTTCAAATTGGTCTATAGCTAGACATTTTACACCCGCTTTATGAGCAAATACCTCGTCAATCTCATCAAGCTCGTCACCCCCGGTTGCCGCCTCATCTCGCACTGCATTGGGTGCGGCTCTGCGACTAGAGAAGCGAATCCCTGGCGCAGGCTCTAAATTGTGTACCAAGCGAGTTGTTTGAGCGACATGGAAATCGATTGGTCTGACAGAACCAAGGGCTCTGTTGAGCAGATAGGAATTCATTCATTCATCGGCGCTTTCTGAAAACAAAGGTCGATGGGTTCGAAGGTCGCGGGAACTGCGATGTGATCTCATCGCGTCAACGTTTTGCCGCTCCGTGAGATTTTCTGGGGAAACATTCACTTTGATAGCAACTTTTTTTTTCTGCACTCACCGGCAACAACAGGGCCGTACGGGCCTGAATCTACGAGATAATGCTGCCAAGAGTGTCAAACCCCTTGTCGCAGAACGGGTTTCTCAGACCCCCCGATGAGGCTTCTGCTGAACCCACCAAACGTCGCCCATTATCAGAAGCCAAGTCCAAACTCAGTTACAAGCCCCAACGGATATCAAGATCAAAAGTGAGGTTCAGTCTGCCCCGAGAAGCATCTGAAGACCATACACAAGATCCGAATCGACGTCGCGCCAATGTTTACGATGCTTGTGCCGGTATGGAATCTTGAAACCCGTTGAAGATCCCCAAGAGTCTGATGAGTATAGGTCGTGTCAATTCTCGCGGTTTCAACACCGAGGCGCCTACTGTTGCTTCTACGCGCGATACAAAGTCATCTGGCCTTCGCGATCTGCACCCCGAGCAGATCATTTATCGCCGATTAGCCCAGCATCGAGACGCAGAGCATATGAAGCAATACATAGATGAAGACACCTATTTTGCGCACGAAAAACTATCCGCCAACCACCCTTTGCCGAGATCCGACCTCCTTGAAAGTATTCACGCGTATACATCCGACCTATATAAACATCAGGCCAAGAAGCGAGGGAAACTTGATCATCATAGCATGGATGAGTCGGCCTTGCTTGCAATTGGAATCTTGACCGAGGAGCTGGCCCGTGAGCAGCTTGGTGCCACTGGGGATATGGTCCTTGTAGAAGGACAGTCTTCCTCGGAGGATGAGGGCGAGACCAGTGATGGTACTTACCCCGCTATATCACGCAGGAAGAAGCGTGCGCGGGCTATGACGGTTGATGGGCCGATCAGTCAACATCACCAGTACCTCCAGGGTGTCAGACAGAAACACAAACGTCGTCGAATCAAGCGAACGGGTGCCGAATCGTCAGGTCATGACACGAATACTGAAAGAAGGGACAATGACTTTGAAGATGGATGAATCAGTCATTTACTGGTTACGAAATTTATGAGTAACCTTATGCGCCTTCTACCCAAGTTATTCGTGTGATATCGGAGACTTTCAAGCCCCACGGCCACTATTCCTTAGAATTTCGGTTCTTCAAGTCCCAGGCATTTAGTCCATGAGAATGATCATCTTGGCAGGGTCAATTCTACTGGATCTCAGAGCGCAGGAGAAATAGCACATCGGCCACCACAAAGACAACCACGAGAGACATACTGCCCCAGACCTGTTTCAGAGCGTATTTCGCAAGGTATCCCGGAAGATATCGCTAGGGCTTACATTCTAGTACGTAAGCTTACACGTGGAACTAGAGGCAGCGCGGCTCATGCGACCTTTAATTTAGCTTTCGGTTCACCTACTACCCAGGTGACACATCTTGCCGCAAAGATGCTCGTCAAGTGTCAAGGGCATGTCATACTCAATGCTCATCTTCTGTTTTCGGTACGATTCGCCAATGACCGGCAATTGATTATTTTTCCATCGATACGATAGAGCCATAAGAGCAAATGAATAGTTCTCAAGCAGAAATAAGTCTTTAGAATTGAAGCTGCTTAATTCTCGAATATTTTGTAATTGAGGGCATGCCGTGTCTTAGTATTTGCGGAGAGCCTGGTGAATATCAATTGAGGGAAGGAAAGCAAGCATAGAAGTGATTCACTCGGGGTGGGCAACCACCATCCATTGGACTCCGCTTCATTTCCCCCACCCAAGGCCAATATTGTCATCCCAATTTCAAGGAAACAGTACGCGGTGCTAAGCTTCGCCGGTCACAGCCTAGCGAGCACCCCGGCGCCTCAGTGGGCCGGCGCCTCCCGATCATGGTACGTGGTCCCGCTGTCTAAACCAGTTCGAGGACTTGTGGCAAAGAACCAGAGGGTGAAACAACTGACGCGTCGTCTCCAACATCTAGGCTCCCAAGATTTCCAAACATGAGAAGCAGGATCTAATAGTGGCCCATCTACGTGGCACAGGCACCTGCCATACGCTCAAGGAACTAGAAAAGATGCTTCCCAGCGTGGCGTCTATAAATAGCATCCTGGTGAAGGAATACGTACAGGGATTAGTGGAGGAGGGAAAACTACGGGTCGAAAAGATCGGCAATGGCAACTGGTACTGGAGCTTTGGCAGCGACGAGAAGATTGAACGAGAGCAACAGAAGGCTCGGGTGCAGATGGAGGTGGAGAAGGCACGGAAATCTCACGCTGAGGCAGAAGCCTTGTTGGGCGCTGAAACGGCGCGACGAGCAGACGAGGCCAGCCATGCCGGGCCTGATGTTGACCGCCAGCGCCAATCGTTACAGAACCGAAAGTCTGCCCTGGAATCTGCCCTGACACACCTTCGTACCCGGGTGGCATCGGGACAGTCGGTGAAGAACATGAGCGCCCAGCAGGTCCAGAAGGAACTAGCGGGGTTTCGAGAACAAGCGCTCCAATGGACAGACAACCTGTACATCCTAGAGCAGCATCTGCGAGGCCTGGCAGGCGGGGATAGGGAAGTTGTCAGTGCTGTGCTGCAGGATTGTTATGGACCCGAGTACGAGGACGGGGCTCTACGAGAGCTGGAGTAGTGCTTTTGTTTGGGCATCGAGGATTCGCGAGAGGCCCGGGATAAAAGAGGGGGAGAAAGCTTAGCATTAGGGGGGTGGGATTGCTTTTATTAATGGTTATTGATAATGTACGTATGTCGGGCTACAGCTGTTATCAGGATATGCAGCTACTGCATCAATCATAGCCAAAGTGCTACAAGTAGAACAGAGAAAGAAGCCTGGCCACCTTGCAATGAAGCTTGGAAGAAGAGCCCCCAAGTAATACCCCTAAATCCTCAGCAAAAGCACAGTCAGACGAACCGAGAAACGGGCGAGACTAGTTTCGGGGCCCGCGAAGCTTGATCGTACAACGCGCGAATCGTCGGGTTCAGCCTTCTCCGCCTTATCGGAACTCTTCTTCCTTGTCGATTCCCTCCTCCTGCACTCCTCTCGCTTTGTACAGTACATACTCTCTCGCCTCACATACCGAGCCCGTCCAGATCTGGTTTGATCGCGCGCCACACGTCCCACATTCCCGTCGCGCCTCGCTCTCCTCCCCCAGGCCGCGAACCTTTCGCCCCCTCTTGACAACCCTCCGCTCTCTGTGCCTACAATCTTGGCCGGGGTTAACTGGACGAACCCCCCAGCCGTGCGCTGCGGCCTGATACACAGAGAAACAATGTGGCCGAGTGATCCTCGATCTTAATTCCCCGTTTCCCTCCCCTGGACCCGGGGAATATTCCCCGACTTGACGTCCGGACATACGATCGTAGCATTTGGATTCCAGGATTCCAACCGCGCTGGCAAAGTTTATCAGGAGGATTGGACGTGTCGATCGAGATTGCTGCATCGGCACTTGTCTGGCTGCCCGAGTGTCTCTATCGCCGACAAGCACTACGCCACACCCCCTCCTCGGTGCCAAAGTACGCCAGGCAAATCGCTTTTTTGGCATTTCAGACCCATATACGCTTTATTTTGGCCCCCTTTTTTTTTTCCTCGTCGCCAAGGTTCCTTTTACCACTTTCCCGCCATCTTGTCTGGATGTAGCAGGTAGAGCCTGTGTGTCATGTCATCCACTCCTCCTCCAGGAATCTCAACGCCGCTGGCCAGTTGGAATCGCAATAACCTTTTCTCTAAATTCCGCTCTCCCCTCGGTCAACGAAATCGAAGCATCAATGATTATTACATCGAACCCGACGACCCGTGGCGCTCATATTTCCCGGGAGATACCATAAAAGGGACGGTCATTTTGACCGTTGTAAAGCCCGTTCGCATTACACACCTTGTCATTTGCTTGCATGGATATGTGAAGGTTTTCAAGAATGCGGTTCCTGCGGGCGAAGCTCCTCCAGACCTGGGCTTCCTTGGACCTGGCCGCGGGCGACGCGGTGCAGAATATATGGGCAACGGCCTGGCTACGTTGTTCGAGGACGAAGTCGTCCTATGTGGTGAAGGTCGTCTGAAGGAGGGCATTTACAAATTCCGTTTTGAGACGGGGCTTCCTCCCTATTCGCTTCCCAGCAGTATAAATGTAAGAACAAGCAGTATGGACGTTTATGGGATAACCTGTGCTAACCAAGTGGTTGTCAGTTCGAGCGCGGCGCCATTTCCTACTCGCTTACATCAACTCTCACCCGCCCAGTTACCATGAACCCAACCACTTCTTGCCGCAAGCGAGTAAATGTTCTCGAAAACATTGATATTGCGCCATTTCCAGCACCAAAAGCTCGCATTGTCACGCTAGAACCAGTATCAAAACGCTCAAAATCGAAGGCGAAATCTAAATCAGCATCTTCTGAAGCTACTGCTGCGCCGGATAATTTATCAATAGATACCCCTGCCAGCTTACCGGATACATCGGTGGACCGGCCTCCACTCAGCCCTTCTCCCAGCAATGTCAGTTTTTCCAGTCGGCCTAGCAACAGTAGCCAGAGCTTCCAGCTTGCCAGCGATCCGAGCTCTTCCGCAAGTACTGGGAGGCGGAATAGCGAAGGTTACAGCGGTACCCCATCTGTCACAGAGAAGACTATTACCGCTAAAACCGAGGTGTTGCGCGCGGGCGTGCTCCCTGGTGACACACTACCAATCAAGATCACCATCAACCACTGCAAGCCTGTGCGAAGCGCTCAAGGCATCATCATTACTTTATACAGACAAGGTCGGATCGACCTTCACCCGGCGATACCAGTTGGATCTCAAGGAAACGGGAAGAAACCAGTCTACGAAGACTGTTATCCTCGATCCCGTACTGGCCTTGGGGGATTGACACTTGGAACAACTCGTAACACCAGTACTTTCCGCAAAGACCTTTCACAATCATTTGCGCCATTGATTATAAATCCAAGCGACATGACTGCAACTGTCAAGACTTCCATCCGAGTCCCCGAGGACGCTTTCCCGACTATTACGCAAGTTCCGGGGGCGATGATTAACTTTCGATATTATGTCGAGGTAGTTGTCGACCTGCGGGGCAAAGTGACCACGCCTGAACGATTTATCCCGCGGTTTAACATGGTATCGGGTGGAAGCACGTTTTCACCCAGCGGTCAAATTTTAAACCCGGCTGATGTAAACGGCTCTGCAATAACGGCCAATTGGGCTGGAAATATACTTGACACAGATCAAGTCCGACGGTCTAAAGGCGTTATCTCCGTTGCTTTTGAGGTTGTCGTCGGAACCCGGGATTCACAGCGCAAATTATCTGGTATAGAACGTACATCATCAACCAACGGGGATTCAAATGCCTCAAATGCCCAACATGAGGCTTCTAACTTGGCCAACGGCGTTGAGTCTGAAGACTGGCCCGAGGCTAGTCCTCACGAGCAAGGTCGTGAAGATGAATTCTTTCCAGAACAAGAATGGCCAGAAAGCCCCGAGGACTACTCTGTTCCATACCAGCCGAATGGACCTATGATCCCACACCCCGAGCTGGACGAGCCGGAAGATGAAAAAGCCCGCATAAGGCGCCACGAGGAAACGCTCCTGCCCAGCCAGCCCCCGGACGAAGACGAAGCAGGCCCGTCTACAGCGGAAATAGCCGTCCCAACCGCGCCAGTTTTGCCGGACGACCATAATCTCCAAGACTACGAGCATCTACCATCATCAAGTACGGACCAATGGCCTCACCCAGTCCGTTCCGCAGAGTCTTTGCAAACGGTAGTCATCAATGGAGCTACGCTCGAGCCCAATGGGCCTTCTGCGCGAGATGAAGATAAGCAAGAGCTAGAGCGCCGACGATTAATGGACCAAGCCAGCGCTCCTCGAGAGCCGCCATCCGAAGAGACCGATGAAGCAGGGCCAAGTGCCCCAGTGTTTGACGAAGATGATCAACTAGTAGGCGGCACAGCACATGCGGATGAGTCTTTACCTCGGTACCAGCGATGAGGCATAGTTTGATACCATGTGTCTATTCATGTACATTTTGCATTTCTTTGGGACTGGGCACTGGAAGATACCACTATTTTGCATATTTATGGAAACCCGTTGGCGACGGTTTAACAGGCGTTGCAAACAAATGTACTATATATTACCACTTTACATTCCATTTCATCAATAGATCGGCCTAAAAAAAGGCCCTCGTGGTGTCGCATATTATCACCTAACAAGTATTATCGCCTTATCTCCAGGTAATCTGACGCGCCTTGGCACCCGCTTACCGACGAACTCTCATTTCCTTTCATTTCCCCGGAGGGCCCCTGTTCCTCTTTCTTTCTCCAGATCTCCTCAATCCCAAAGCCTCAACTATGGCTTTTAAGAGCGGGTCCTTCGCGACCTTTCTCATCGTCTGCCGTGAGTTTTTCAACCCCTCTGCTCCCAACCTCCAATCTCCACCCAGCTCCCTCGATCCCGATCTCCGCGTAAACCCAACCATCTCCACAAAAGCAACTCAACTGACCACGTCGCAGCAACCTGCTTCTTCCTGGGAATCATTTTCTCCCTCTTCCCATATGACTACCCAATTCTATGGTCCACCATCACAACCCCAGCATCTCACTATGACTACCTCGAAGCCCACCTCCGCTTCCTCCACGCCTCACCCCCGCTGATCCCGCGCATCCTCCACATCGTGATCTTCCTCGGCCTGGCCGGTCTCCTCTCCAAGCTCTACCGTCCCTCAGAGTCAAATATGCTCTTCGATGGCGCCTCCCTCGTCCTGTACATGTGCGGTGTAACCGTCTACGTCGCCAACATCGTCAAAGGCCTCCGCCTCGCATCGGCCGGGCAATATGGCGCCGAACTTGCCCAGACCCCCGACGAGAAAGACCAGATCCTAGGTCGCGAGGACTCGCTCAAGGTCCTCTCCGCCAGTAACACCATCCTCGCACTCGTGCTGGTCGGTATCCTGGTCCTCCAGGCAGGACAGTGGTACGCGGAGCGCAAAGACCAGCAGGAATTCGAGTCGCTGGCTTCCGGTAAGAAGTCATCGAAGCAGGAAAGCGCGGGTGGTGAAGCTACTGCTACGGCGTCGGGCTCATCGAAGGGCGGCAAGGCGAGCCAGCGAAAGAAGGGGAACTAAGAGAACTTGGTTGCTACCGTGGGCGCAGTGAAGCGATTATTGTTGCTCGAGTTTATGGGGTCTTTGGTATTGGCGACTGCATTGTGGTCCTTGCTAGTTTCGGGATTTACTAAATTTTACTGGGTGGAATGCTTGCATAGTGCGCTTGCTTTTCTTTTTCTTGCTCAGGGTCTAACCTACCCGGTATCAGGCTGAGTTGAGGATTGTGCGGGTTATTGCTGCAAGCATCAAATACGGAAATGGACCCCCTCGGATGGATTGTTTGATTTTGCGAGGTCATCATTGTATGTACATGGGGTTCAGAGGAACAGTAGTATGATAGCATTTCTGTATGAGATATGTGTGATGGGTGAAAAAAAAATTATTTGACAAAGGGAGCCAATGCCGACGTATCATCTCAAGTCTTTAGACCGTATGCATAGTTTGGGTAATATGTTAATGTTGGAGTATGTCGTCATGTCGCAAAGAGGGGAATCATGAAGTAAATCGTGGAAAATATATCGGTACGTGATTCAAGCATGTCCAAACGAAAGTGAAAAAGATTAAGCGAATGAGAATGGGCTCAGCGGCAGATCCGGCGAGCGCGGGCTGAGTGCTTTAGCGAAAAGTTCGTCGCCAGATTCCGCGCTGGAGGTGCGTACAAGGCCGCTCATTGAGTTCATAGAAGCGAATCCAGTAGGCTCGGCTTCTTGCTGCGCCTCCTGCAAAGATTCGGGTGGGAATTGGGCAACAGCTCGGAGAGGTTCTGAGCCAGCAGGATTGGTACGTGCTTGGGGGGTTGTGCTGGTCGCAGTGTCGGGAGTCGGCATCGAATGCAATGGTCGGGAGGCCAGGTTTCTGAATGAACTGAATGAGGAAACCGCCACATCTGGCGATTGTGGAGACAGGAGATGTGCTGGATCGGAATCTGGAGCTTGGGAATTAGATATCGGGTCTAAACTTTAGATTGAACATGCATGCGGGTTTGGCTCACCGTCTTTAGCAGATAGGTCCATCTGACTGGTCTGCAACTTCAGTCCCTTCAACTTGTCGGTCAACTTGCGTCCACTTATAGGCGAGACTGGAGTTGCAGGGTATGCAGATGAAGGGTTTTGCGAATCCTGGCTGCTTATACTCTCAGCGCCACGTGCATAGACTCCAAAGTTGTCCTCAATCCATTCCTTCTCTTGCACTGCCATATGGAGAGCAACTCCCTCGACGTTATTTAAACTTTCATTGCGGATTTCCTCATCCAAGACACGCAAACGTTTCTTTGCCCATATAGTGTGGAGCACGCCTTTCTTGCCGGCTGCGCGGCCTGTTGCGCCGAGTTCAGGAGGAAAGATAGCAGGCAATGGATTCAACTGCAGTGATTCACTAGCTTTGACAGAGGACGGCACGCGAGGATCATTCTTGTCCAACCCGGCTTTGGGTTCATACGACAGCGTCACGACAGGGGGGATGGTGATGTTCGGACCAAGCAAGAAGTAGAAACGGCGAGTATATTCTGTTGGTCGTTCATCCGCAGGCAGTACTGTCGTTTTGCCTTCCCAAGAGACATGCCACGATCCATCCGAGGAGGATCGTGTAACATCATCATCTTCCCACTCAATCATCAATATTTTGGTCCCCTCATTGGCCTTGCCAGCCTCGAATTCAAAGCGGGCCAACGCTGTGATAGACAGACTTCCGGCCTTGGGGCCACGCGGGGTTTCGAGGTCAGCGAATTCGCTATCAGGTGTGAAAGCGGGCGGCGACTGGGCCATGGTGGTGTAGATCGGAGCGATTAGACCGGCTAGAACTCAGGATCTTGATCCGGACTAGGGAGCCGGGCGTGCTTCGGCGGGGATCACGGGGCACGGAGGGGCAGAAGGGTACACGGATGAGGGCCAGGAGGAGCAAGAAGCATGCGGATGGCGCGGGAGACTCAGCGAGGGGTTACGAAGATTCGCCGATCACGGGATTGGAGAGGTGAAAGGTGGGCTACTACTACTTGTTCTTGCACTTTGATCCTTTTCTGCTGGGATCGCCAGCGTGGAAGCCCTGACGATTGGTTCTCTAAATTTAGAACCGCCGCTTCTTAGGTCAACCCTCGGCAGGGGTCAAAATGGATTGGCATTGGCAGATTGATGGAGTCCTTGATACCTATCCTGCACCCAGGGGGTTTCTCTATTTATAAGGGGGTTTTCTGATAATAATAATATATGATCCATGCTTTCTTTCCTTTCATGAAATGGACCTCGTGGTGGGCGTGATTAAGGCAGGTCTCGCATTCGTTCGCAAAACCAAATATTTATGATGTCGGATGACATGTATGTATGTAGACGGAGCAATCCAAGGTTGACAATGCTAGGAGAATCAGTTAGCTCTGTATAAGCTAGAATGACTTCATGAATGTCAGTGGATCTTCACTCAATCCTTGTTTTGATTCAGTCATGTTTGGTATAGCATTGCAATGCTCTTAGTTCGGACAAGGACAAGGGATAATGACCTCAGAAACAGCTATTCAGCAGTAGATATGCAGAAGATTAATCCATGGATGTAGACAGGGACGAATAAGAATAGACGTATACTGTGATATTGTTGCGGCTTGCCAATTGCTGGTGCTCAGCGAAATAATAAAAATCAACTTCGAACTTGATATGTCGTCAGTTCTCCCTTCTGAATGAAGATAGCACATTCCTCAGAGATTTTATTTTTGGATGTCTGAAAATAGAACTGCCCAGGAAAGGGATGAAGCTTCTCGCACAGTGTGATCAGCATGCAGATACTAGTATTCCTTGGAGATATGATACCCACGGAATTGTATTATACGGGCGCTAGAGTGCAACAAAGTATGAAATTCAAGTTCAAGTATGATACAGTATCATACATTTTGCGATTGTCCATCCAAGTTACTTGTGGGGCCTCCATATGGAGATACATACTAAGGCATGGTTAAGGTGTGGTCATGCAGTGCCTTGATCCTGGTTGGGTGTTATTATTCTTGGAACGTCCAATTCTGCATGTTGTGACGCATGCATGCGCTGCAAAAAGCGGGGGAGCTTTGCGCCAAAAACGGTTCAAGAGATATCCATGGATGTTCTATATTTGTCCAGGAAGATGAGGTGATAAGGCTTGAGGCTAGGGATTGAATTGGCCAATGATAAGTGCTACCTGAAATGTTTGCTTGAGCACTAGAGCAAGTGCGCCAGCTCCTCAAGAGCCTTTCAGATCAGGAAGAAGGCCCTGTGGCCAGTAGGAATCTGAATATACGTCCCTAGCCGCTCCGGTGCATGGTGATCAGTGGGAAACCACCGAGAACAAGTCATGGCAGAGTAACATCGACTTCATGAATGATGATCACAAGGATTTAGTCGCTCAAAAAGGTGAATGTGTTCTATTATTGGGTCTGCTGTGCATAGGTAGGAGATTAAATGACTATCAAATATAGAACAGTGGGGTCGGCTCATTAATGACCCTGAGCAAGACAAGGCCACCGATGTAGGGAGTAACGCATGCGATTTAATAAGAACTCAGTGGATCCAGGGAAAATACTGACTTTTTTTTTGGACCAGTCAAAAGTAGAGATTGCCTTGTTCGCGATGAGAAACTATTCAAGATTAGCTACCATAGCTCAATTGCTCCAAGAAATCTTGCATGAAGGGATGGCTTCGAATTGAACCGCAGTGTCAATGAATTGATTAAATAGGGTTGCAACCTGTTGAGTTTTAAAAACAACACGAAAGACCCCGGCCAGGTCTCATTCAACGCTGAAGTAGTTTGATTTGAGCATTTCAAATTATATTGAGGGTTTCACGGGTAAACAAAGAGGTGACGTTCAGCTCTAAAAATATCGCCCAGAGATAATTTTAGATTTACGCTACATGTAAGAGGCTGATAATTACCGACACAAAGGTTCGCCACAAAAGAGATATCACCTTGCATAAGGCATGTGCAGTCTACGTAAGTACATATGCATACCCCTCTTTTTGAAATGAAACCTATGAATATTTCCCTCGAGAACAGACCTGTAGATCCTTCCTGGAAGAGGCGGGCAAGTTGTTGCACACAGTCCTAGTTCGCATCATCACCAGGCCAGTAATTTTGTCACGACACATGGAGCTACACTATATCGCAACTCCATTCCCTAGTCACCGATTTCGGACATAGTGACAAGGACGTGGCTCAATTAATGGGGCTTGAATCAAGGTCCCAATATCTCGTACTCGAACTTCCAAGGTTCGGTTTGAGGGACAAAGAAGCGTAAATCCTGGCTGCATTGAGACAGGTTCGGACCATGCCGACAAGTTATGTAGAGTACTGCGTGGGCGCGAAATATTGAACACATTCGAGGGGCTAATTCCCACTGCATATGATTCTCATTTGCCGAGATTTTCGCTCCACGTTCTCATGGATCTGATTGGAGACATAAATAGTAAGCGCCGACATCGATCCTGGGGCCTCACCACGTCACCCAGAAAACCCACCAGCGCATGGGATATAGTCTGCAGCTGTCCAATGAATGGTGTGTATCTGCCCCATCGATGAGCGATATGTGGGGCAGAAGTTTAATCCCCGGGCTCCTATTGTTCCACAGTCCCGCAAGGGTATAGCGCCGGCGCTTAATCGCATGAGTACATCCCTGGACTTCATCCTAATCCCCTTTTCATTGGCTATAAGTTTTATTGATGTGGAGAGTGTGTTATTTTCGTCTGGGTCTCCTGTGATTACCAACAGGGAGAAGAGCCAATATAAACTCTGGGACCGATCGAAAGATCTGAGAAACACTGGTTTTGGGGGGCAGCTGATTTATCCCCGAAAAAATTGGGCACTTGTGTACTCCGTACGGACTGTCTTTCATCGATTTGAAGACGGAACGAGAATTCGGTTGTAATTACGACCAAGGGGAGTTCGATACACTACTAGGTTATTGATCGGCTCCGACCACCTACGTTTAGACACTATTGACATCATGATATTCTGGAATCACTAGACATTACCTAAAGCTTGATGTAGCTAGCTTAGCCTTACGGTGAAACAATATGAGATGCACACCAAACGCCCGGGATTTCTTAATCAAGGAGAATGGGGCGGAAGAAGCTACCTGGCAAATGGCAGCGTCGGCGTCCCCGGTCGAGTTTCTTCAGCGATAATTTGAAACATAGCGCTTGCATCAGCCTCCAATGATGGCGTAGCTCTTCACGTTACGTCTCGGTCATCTGCACACAAGTCACGTTTACGAGCATAGGTTTCCCAGGAACAAGTGGACTACTTCTCATCCTGATGCTGTGACTGGCTGGGGAATGAGAAAAAAAATTTGTAGAGGGGAGGTGTTCACACTGCATGCAGTACGGTAATGGTGGTGTGGGCTTCTCACTAGAGAAGTCTTAGTCTCTGTTAACTAGAATCTTAGATTGGTAGCAAGCATGGTGACTGTGACCAGGCGGGGTTCTCATACACGGAGTAATACGGTATGTAATACAACATACAGTCAGTAACTTCGACGACCGTATCAGGCTGATCTGTACTCAGTTCGGGCTCAACGGTCGGCATTAAACTACACGCAAGAGCATAGCGGTGAAATCCCGGAATCCTTTTACTAAACCCTGATAAACTTGGGGCTTAGGCCCATCTATAGTTACTTGTTGGCTCCCAGCGGGGTTCAATATTCCATTGACGACCTCAAGCTCTCTGTATGTGGCCGTGCGCAAGCTTGACACTGCGCGTGGGAAAATGAGCAATAAACCGTACCAACTACCAGTAAAAGTCATCCATTCAATTTAGTAGCTTGTTGCTGACTCGTGTGCCATTCCATGTTAAGGGGCCCTGCTCCATTTGGGGGGGCCAGAGCCCGTATTCATCCAAGTTTCTCGAGTAAGAGGGTAGGTGAAAAATGTGAGAATAATATCTTTTAAAATCTTTATTTTCAAGAGTATAGGATACAAGCCGATATCTGTAGATATAATAAATGAGGGCGACTGTACGGAGCATGTGGCTCAAGGCTTACCCTTGGAGGGTCCCAAAGCCCCGCCAAATTGGATGTAAGCCATAACAAGAGCCTCCTCTCAGACACGTGGGAAAGTGCATAAGGCGGACCTAGAGTGAATCTAATGCCAGCGTACTGTAACCCGACAATATGGATGGCGCCAGTGCAGCGTCAGAGAGGGGCGTCCGTTCAGCGGGGCCAGTAATGTTGGATTTCTTAGTATGGGGGCTTAAATTATATGAGGAACCAACATTTACTGTTCCCAGGATTTGATCCTTGCCACCGCGTGGCCCACGCGGTGGCTCAAGGCCGTAATAACTTGAGCTATCGGCCTTGCATGCGAATGTTGGTTCGGTACTCACCGCTTGGACGCCGGCAAAGAGCTGATATTCCGATTCCAGGAAGGTCTGGTCGTCACACCTAGTGGCATAAGCCGCACATGCCTTCTTTACAGATGTGTTGGCAAGGCTTCATTCGTCTTGACTACCTAACCGCTTGCCTACTGACTCGTGTTTCGCGGCCCTAACAGTCACCAAGGCTGTATTATGTACTGAGTAGGATCGGGCCTCGTATGTCAAGTTTAGTTCAAACTCACACCTTGTAAGGTTCATGATTGCTTCCATTTGCGCAAGGAGAACCATATCTCTTCCACAAGAACCCATTGACAGTAGATACCTTTACAAGGAAAATTCCGCTGGAGTAATATGTTCATTTGTATTGTATTGCAAGGCGTGGCAAGCAAGCACATGCTATAAATTACTACAGTAAATGAACAGATGTTGACAGGAAAAGTAAGAAAACAACACCAAGCTCGGTGTACCAGAAACAAGTTTGCTGAATTGTTTTGGAGCAATAACACCTTCTCCGACGCCAAAACACCGATGCCTTCGCTGAACGCGCCCAACAAACCAGATGCAATAAGCAGATATCATGATGCGTGAGGAATGCTCAGGAGCAGAGTTCTTGAATCTTTTTTGCTTCCTTGATCTCCTTGATCTCCTTAAATTCGGGGATCTCAGGGGTCTCCTTGAAAGCTTTGGGCTCCTTCAGCTCTTTGCCTTCTTTACCCTCACGATACTTGCGTCGTTTTCCCTTGGGAGGAGCATCTAGCTGAGTGCGCTTGTAGGTGACTGTTCTGGTGACAATTTCTTTGACACTGACAGGCTTCCCGCTAGCGCTGCGGGGAGGATCTCCATAACGCAGCTTCCAATCAGCAGAAGAATATGGAGAAGCAGAGTATGGTGATCGTAGACTGGTTGCACTCATAGGTGTCGCACTCATAGGTGAATCGGTGCCAGGCGAGTACTTGTAAGGCCGTGGAAGTGGAAGGTGTCGAGGGGATGAAAACCCCTTGCACAAGTTCACTGCAGATCCAGGCGTCGGGGGTGGTAGGGAAACAGTAGGTGATCTACCACAAGTACTGAATGAGAACGAGGTGCTAAGTGCGCTGGCTGGTTGTGAAGTTGGCGAAGCACCTGTTTTCTCAAAAGAGAACTTCTGGGAGTTTGGGCCAGCGCTAGCGGGACTGAACACAGGAGTAAGAGCATCCAAGAATTCAGTGTAAGCTTTTGGAAGTGGAAGAGAGGAGTTGGGTGTAATAGGTGTGGCCGAGTCCTCTTGTTTGATGGAGATGCTGGAAGCCGAGGAGTCGTCGTGAAGTTCAGAGGGAAAGGTAGCGCTCTTAGGCGTCTTCAAGGGAGGCAGAACTGGTTTTGCGTTCGGCATGATTACTATATCAACTAAGGTCGTCGAGAGTCAAGTATAGTAAAATATAGTAAAAGTGTGGTGAGGTGAAAAGTAGCGACGATCAAGTAAAATCGATAACGACGTGGTCGGAGTGGCAATTAATTATACCGGCTCGGGGGAGGGAGAGATCGTAATTAGAGTACACTCGAACACAAAAAGAAGTAGTTCAAGAAAAAAAGAGGGATATAACGATCCCAAGAGATCGAGCAAAGAGGGTCGGGTCGGATGAGATTCTTTTGACCAGCAAGAGAAGATGTGGAGGGACCGATTTATTTCTATAAGAGCCAAGCAGGCTGCGTATGGAATCAGGGGCGATACAGTTCAATACTGTATGGATACGAAACTGTAATATTTCATGTTAATTACCAGGTCTCGGCGCTAAGCTTCTCCAGGGATAGGGGGGCGTTCAGCCCGTAAGGTCCGAAAATCCTTCCAGAGCAGGGCCTGGGCGGCAAGAGAGTGGCAGTGATCCGGAGCACCTACTATTTGGAAGTGGCTGAATGGGAACCTGAGCTGATTTCAAATATCCCAATATCAAATATCTTGCCAGAGAGCAATTGGTATTGGCAACGAGTGATGTTTGTGTGCTGAGGGTCTTGACCAACCAGGGCCAAGAAGATCTCAAAAAGGAAGCAGTCGTAGAAGCGGAAAGAAAGAGAAGATCAAGATGTGGCCCAAGGAAAAGGGTTCTGGGGATCGCAAGGATCTATCTTATATCTCTAGTCCGTGATGCCTTCATGGCGAAAACTATGGGAAAATTCAGGGGGTCGAGGGCGCTAATATGGCCATATCGCTGTCGCGCGCGCCATCTGAAGCAGATCCCCTTTCCCTGTGTCCCATGAGCCGCCGGCGGACCTCTGGTTCCCTGGGGCAACAGTTTATTTCTCAAGCTACCGCTCTTTCAGCCGACCTTCTGGTTCGCTGTGCGGTCAACGCGTGCGGTGGATACACCACGGGCGCCTCGCTCTAGGGGTAGTATCCTTGGAGCATCTCGAGTCTTGGCATCGTGTTCACCCTCTCTCGTAGAGTGAGAAGCTCAATTCCATTGTTGTTTGAGCTGGGCGATCCGACGTTGACAGCGCTACCCAGTCTTCTACGATGGCGTCGTCGATCCAATCATTCCTATTCATCCCTTCAATCTTGCGCAAGCTTGGCGCCTCTCCACTCTTCTTCATCGCTAAATCACTATTAATAACATTGGATGCTTCATGCGAGTGTTTATTCTGATACAAGGGGTAGCATAAGTTAATTTCTAAAGTTTCCGTGACATCTAAGACATGAAGAAATCACGGACATGTAGACGGGTGCCAGGAAAGATCAAAACACCCTGCCCGCAAAGCGAAGTCCTGAAACTGACCCGCATATTGAAGCGCAGTTTGAAGCCATTCAAACGGAATCGATATTCAAAGTTGAATCTCTAGCCTACCCTCAGAATACCCCACTACGGATGACCGTATATCTTTCGAGAGACCTGTGACTTTAGTACTTGAATTTTTCATTGGACAAAGGCCAGGTTTAGCGCAACTGCAGGATGGAGAAGGCTCCAGATATAGTCTGCGGGTTGAAAGTTGGGATGCTAAGTTTGCATATTTGTGGATAGTCCTTTCTGATGTTAGTCGGTCACAAGGGGACATTTTCCACCTTCAGATTGTCTTCAATATCTATGAGTGGTACATAAGAACTTCCGGCTATGCTAAAAACCTATTTTATATTGGAATCGAGTTTAATATGATCTCTTTCATTTATTATATTTTTCCCAGCAAAGTGAAAAGAAATTACTTTTCTAAGATGGAGGGGTACTATCTATGAGCGAACCAGTGGTCCATGAATAGTTCATGAAGATTAACGCCGGGTTAATTCGAAACAAGAACCCCCCAAAAACACTCCAGCCAAGCACCAGCCCGATCTGTGGTTCATGGGGAAATGAAGTAAAATAATGGCCAAAAATAGAGAAAAGAAAGCGCTAGAGCTTGTTTATGCAATAAGAGCCGCTCGCGAAGTGGGGTATCGTCTACCATCAAGGTAGTATAAAGCCAGCATGAGAGTCTCATGTATGTAGAAAGGAAAGCAAAAGGCCAAAAAACAGTTTTTAAATCAGGAGGTAATGCCAGTTGTTCCGGCGCATGACATCTCGCCAGTGAACCTGCTGACGCTTGATCTCTCGCCCTCCGAGGGTTGCACCAGTACCAGTGGGAGAGTCGGAGCCGGAGCGATCAAGCTTAGAAATGGGACTGGTAAGAGAAGAGTTGTAGTCTTCAGCAGGAATTCCCATCAGGTTTGATGGGTCATCGCTAAGACGCCACACTTCTTCAAGAAGGCGGTACATACGACCAAAGCTACCCAGGTCGGCGTGGTCTGCCAAAGCAACAGCTCGCTCAGCAAGCACGGATCGGAAAGAACTGGACGGCGATGAGAAGACCCCAGTCATGAGAAGAGGCCAGACAAGAGAGCGGTCAAATCCATGAGGACCAGTGGGGACAAACTGAAGAGCATGAGTCACTGCCGTAATAAGATTCTCGGTGCTGGGCTTGTTGCGGTCAAAGCCGGGTACTAGGCTGCAAAGGTAAATGCGAGCAGCGAGGCGGAATATGTGAGACATAGTCTTTGTAAGAGCCTCGGGAAGAATAGCACCGGTAGAAGGAGAGTAAGGGTTCTCAAGAGTCTGATCAGCAGGCTCTGTATACTCCAGTTGACTACCAAGAGCTTGAACATGAGAGCAAAGCGTCATGTCGTCAATCCGCCCCTCACCCTTCAGGGAATCCAGACAGGCAATCTCAGAGATGAGATACATGATTCTGTCATCACATCCCATGAGTTCACGAAGACCAGAAGAAGAACCAGTGAGATGTTTTGATCGGTAGGTGTGCGCAAACTGGGGAGTTTTTCCCATCATAGTGGCACCAAGGACATCAATCCAGGTGGTCAATGCCATACTGTAAGAGGGCACCATGAATCCATTCACAGATTCCATAGGGTTCGAGGGAAGTTCAAGGCGGTTCACGAGGTTAGAAGCCGCCTGGAAGTGATCGAACCAGGGAATATCTGGTAGGTGGTCATCCGAAGGGCCGACGGAGCAGTGGAAGAAAATCATAGCAAGCGTTGCATCAAGAATATCCTGGTGGTTGACATCTTCACCAAGTGATTGGCACAGCTGGGAGATAGCTTCGTAACGATGTCTCATGATATCATGGTCGATCTGCTCTCCAACAAGACCTTCAGTGGTCTTGAGATGAATGGCAGCAACGCTCAAACAGCAGTGGAGATAGCATTTGTTAGATTCCAAGGATCGCAAGATGGCCTGGGCACGAATATAACCTCGCTGATGGGCCTCTAGAACAGGGAATATTTGGCGAAGGACGTTGTGGATGAAATGATCAAGGAGAGGTCGGTCACTGTCACTAACTGGGATATTCCATAGATACGAATGATCGACAGTCGACTGGGTGACTGTTTGATTCACTTCTTGGATGTTTGAGCCCTGTGTCATGAATTCTCCGTCAAACCATTCTTCGGTTCCATAAGCTGGAAGTGACGCATTGAGCTGGGGAGGAACAAATGCACTGAAAGTCGAGGTTGAGGAGTCATGGCGCATAGGAACATCGTTGATGAATGTTTGTCGCTCGGTCTTCACATCAATTTCATATGGAGGTGCGTAAGGTCCGTATGGTGCAGTGCCTAGACCAGCAGTTGGCATATGCGAGGAGAACATATCATGCGGTTCCGCAAAAAGCGGGCGGTTGAAGTCATAGTCAGGCGATCCAGAAGTAGGCGACGAGAGAATCTGATGTTGAGCACGAAATTGGTCTTCAAAAATTAGCGATGAGATCGAAGTAAAGACGGGGCTTAATGTTATCATTTACCTGCACGGGTTCCACTTCGTTCAATTGTCTTGGTTTGCTTAATCTTGTTCTTGATTCTTTCCTTTTGAACTCGTCTTTGGTCTGCATTCCCCCACCAAACCGGGCGTTTGTATTCGCATCGCACACTCAGATTCAGACAAGCGCCACAAGCTGGGTGGCCTTCGTCACACTTCTTTCGGCGCAGACGGCAGGTAAAGCAACCTGAGCGAGATCGCTTATGTGTCTTTGAATTCTTTTTATCTTCAGATTGAGACGAGGGAGCCTCAGAAGATCGAGATGGTGATGCGCCACTCTTAGTAACCTTGCTGATAGGCACGGTAGTTGAAGATTTCTTGGTGGTCGGCATTTTGATTAAAAGAAGCCCAACGATCGCAAATAGTGGGTATGTAAATCGAATGACAGGAACCAATCGTGAGGCAAGTAGGGCTATATTATGGCAAAGCTTGACCAGCAGGCTTTGCGTTATAGGGGATATAGAAAGAAAGGAAAGAGATGGTTGGCCGTGCAACTCAAGTGGTGATGGAAATTCCGAACTACCAACGAAGGGATCTTGGAAGCTTTAAAACTGACGATAGCTTTGCAGGACCGCAAACCATTTGTTTCTATTTTGGAATCCACATCCACATCCGAAGGCTACTAGTGCTGCAGGATCGGGATAATTGGGGTTGTTAGGGCTAGTGGGGCTAGGAGCAACATGGTCTATTCCTAGGTTGGGAAAGCAATATGCACGAGTGACGAATTACAATGCAAGAAACGCTGGTTAATGTCACATGTAGCGTACAGGAGCTAAATTTGGGACAATTAGCTATCTTTTTTTAGTGTTATGGGGTTGCATGCCCGCATCAGCGCCATGCACATCGATTCGAGTTATTCGACAAGAGTGGATCTTGGCTTCCCAGTCAGGGCTGGACCGTGTGCTTGGGGACAAGGATAGCTGCAGTTAGCCCATGCATCCCAGCCCCTCATTGGATATGATTGATTTGATTGCCCGGCTGGAGAGTACCAGCCTTCTTCTTCTAATCTTGGTCGTTGGGTATTCTACCCAACGGCACAGTCAATTTTACCAACGAAGGCAAACCAACAATTTCCCAACAATGTCTATGTAAATAATTTCAAGCAACGTGGGCTAATGTGGAGCACCTTGATCTCTGTGGCTGGTCATAGAGAGAGGGGTCGATCAGCATCCAAAATCGTCCCACATTCGCTTAGCCAAAAACAAATAAATGCCGCAAATTCAGTGACGGGATACAAAGTCCAATTTACTTTGTGCCGGGATCCTATGCAACCTGGAATTTTTTTTGGAATTTTTTTGGGCTACTTGGGGGATCAGTCATCTATAGAACAGCGGGGATGGCCATCTCCATTCTATGACTGGCTACAGATGATGCACGGTGTGTGACGAAAAAGTAGTGGAGTATGCCAAGCTTTGATCCTTGATAAGGCCATTGGCCAAGAGAGAGTAAATCTGTAAATGGCCCGTGGCATGAACGGGGCTTCGAGGGTTGTCAGTGGCCGGCTTGGGGATCTGCAGGTCCACCCCGTTGCACCGTGCACGTCTTCTAGTGTGATGTGATAAGATTCTGCTTTAGCGTATTTCCCCAAGTTTTTAGCGTGGTAATATACCCTTAATTAGCAACACTTAACCGCCTAAAGTATTTGGAATCGCTAAAATGTAGGCTCATTTCCTTATTTGATAATTAGGCAAATTTTAGCTAACTATCCTTATCCTGTTTTCAGCACGTCATACGCTGTATGCAACTATGAAAGGTTAATTACTATTAATAAAATCCTAGCAAAGGACTGAGACTGGATCCAACATGGTCTCGAAATAGAACCAAAATAATTAAGATTTACCCAAATTATGTCAGGTCATTGATTCGATCACAAGAACCCTCATCACGGATACCTTGGTGCCTGGATCCCGTCCATGACGATCTTGCGACATATTGGAATCTGCGCCCGATTCTTGCCTTAACACCCGGGGTTCCAAGGTTGCTCATGGCCTATCATTAAATCTCATATACTAAGAGATAAGGTACGGAGTACTCTGTGCATTCAAATGACTCCTTAGACATTAAATACAAGGTATATATGCGTGTCATTTAACAGTTTTACGATGCAGATGGACTCGTCATAGGGAGGAGTTTGAATCTTTTTGAAACTTAAGGTAATGTACTTCGTACTACATAGTAAAAAGGTCTGACGTTGAAAATTTAATACAAGAACAGCATTATCATCATGTACATAATCTATGCCGTGTTACTCCACCTCTTATTATAATTATCCAAAATTTTATCACTAGGTTGAAGCATGCTTGGCAAGCCTAAGATTCAAGGTAGCCTCACTGCAGAAGATTCTTCGTCCAAGGCCGCCTACTACCTAGGTATGCAGCAAGGTCGAATGCATGTGGTACAACTATATGTCCCACTGGCCGATGTGTGACTCAGATTCAGGAACGAACGGCCGGCCCGGGATGGTAGCAGTCATGGAGCCATGGAGGGGTTTGATTCTATATTACGAAGTATTCCCAAACACCGAAGGTATAGCTCAACTATGGACAGCACGTGTGCCATGAAGTCTTTTAGTTCAGTACACTGTATATTATAAAAGACACGCCGCTCTATGGGATACATAGAATATCGTGGCCTCAATGCCGTCGCATTCAGTAGTGGATCCAGTCATCCACAGTTGGAGCTAAAGCCATGTCCCGGACATGCCGGCTCCCCGGTGAAATCGACTAGCCCGTCCAAGATAACACGGTAGATTTAAGTCGCAGCTATGAGGTCAGCCATTGGGCTCTTGTCTGGGTACTCTTTCGACAGAGACTATTATACAACCTGAAGATAGATTAAACCACAGGTGGATATTGAGTGAATAGGTTCCACATGAGAAAAGCTGGCTTCCATGGCCGACTAGCTGTTGTGAACAGAGAGCCTGACCGCATATTTGGACGAATGTCCCTGCAGAAGTACGGAGTTCACCATGACGCCCGATACTCGTCGGCGGGGTCTGCCCCGGACTCGAGCTTCATATCGTAGCTGCACGACAGACGTTCGGAGGATATGGTCTACGAACGGGATCTTCAAATATCCATAGCACAGGCCCACTTCCTCAGATGTGCGAGATCAGCGGTGTGAATATTTTCCAGATGGAAACAATGATAGCTGGCAGAGACGCGGCCCAGAGTCTCCTATCACGCGGAACCTTGGTTTTGCGAATCCTAAAAACGGGACCGCTCATCCCTTGAATATCGAGGGAACCTGTTGGGGGTGTAAACTACGACAATTTACTCCGTACTCCGTACTCTGGGCATCTGGGCGGGCCGAATACAACAAATCACGAGTGCGAGGAAGCCCTCGGAAACCTCAGCCTTTCACATCACATCACAGTTGTTGGCGTAGTAGCGGGAGGGACAGAGTAGTAAATTAACAATACCCTGGCAACGGCGGGACCACCAGTAAGCGAGACCCTCTAGGCTCGGGACGGTCCTTTCCTTGCTCAACAATGGATCCCCTTTGTTGGGCCAACAAAACAACCTGGGATACTCAGAGGTGTTGCATACATTCTGGCACTCAGCCACGACGCGCGACAGTTCATAGCGTGGACAAAAAAAGAACTGGCATGACTCGACATCGTAGGGTTTAGCAGTGACTAAATAACCCAGTCAGGAAGTGTCTGCTTTCCAGAACGTGGGAGGAGTAAAGCGCTAATTAACGGTCGATGTATGGTCGTCACACTCCTTCAGGGCTCCAGTGGGTCTGGTCGATCAACACCGCACTCCTGAAAGCGCTAACTGCAAGCCAGTCACATCCCCGCTTTCCTGGTCGGCCAGGCTAAACACGCTCAGGTAAAAAGTTAGGCGTAGGGCTCCCACCAGTCAGCGCCCAGAAGTCACGACTGCGCCGTGTGGGCTGTTATGCGGCTGCCCTCCATTGGCCAGCCTCGGGCCATACAGATTGGTTCGTTGTCCGAGCTACTGCAGGCGCATCACTGGGCATCACATCTGCGGCAGTCCTATTCTTGTCTCCCAGCCATTGCCCTCGTTGCTCGCCCGTCGCATCGCTCCTGACGGCCGCCCTGTTGCACTAGCAATGCACACCGCGGGCATTTGTGTCGTCGACTTGTTCAAGCTGGCCCACATCCGGTTCTCGGTTGCCGCCCTCCCAGCGCTTTTTGTTTCAAATTCATCCCCCACTGTCCTGTGGATACTACATACATATACCTCAATTACCCATGTGGTTCACGAACCACACCTATTTTCATTTCGCCTCCGGGATCTAGATATCCGTACCCCTGGTTGAACCAGTCTCTTCTCGCTTCCTGAATCTATTCTGTTGTTTTGTTTTTTTTTTTTTTTTTAAAGTGTGTGCCTACTGTTGACGGTAGCCATCACACATCACTCCTGATTCTTGCTTCTCAACCTGCACAGTGCAGGTTGACTACTTTAGTCCGTGAAGTCTTGACGACGACCGACCCTAAAACGACGATATGGTAGGCAGACCCACCGGGAACAACACGCCAACAGCACAGTTGACAATATCCTTTCTAGGAACCCCTTCGCTCTCGGAGAAAGGCTGTGCCTGCCGCACTGAGCATGAAGAATCATGACCGATTCTACCCAGCAAAGACAATCGTACGCAATCGAGTTTCCGTGGGGACGGAGTTCGACGATACGGATTTTGAAGATGAGGATTCGGATGAAGAGTCGCTGCATCAAAGCATGCAATCGGTAAGTCAATAGATCCCTGCCTCTAAGCATTCATGGTCCAAATAAGCCAATTCTGACAATAATCAAGCTTGCTTATGACAGCAACACTACTATCTCCTCCCCAGAACTACCCAGCCCAGAAGATGCTCTCAAGAAAACAGTGAACATTCGCCTTGATGATTCACTGGTTCGAGGACCTAGCGGTCCCCATCTCTTCCGAGACTCGTTGCAGTCAAGGGGATCTTCACTATACGAGCCATCTACAGCAGAGATTGATCTTTATTTCGAGCGATCACCTTTGCAGTCTGGGTTTACCAAATCTATCGACACTCCAAATCGATTCCCATTCTCGCCAAACACCCCCAATCGATTCCCGTTCTCCCCTAAGACTCCCAAGGCCTTCACGACCGTGCACCCCGATGTATCCCAGGTGGATGAAGAGGAAATTCGGAACTGGAAGCCTAGTCAAGTCGCCCACTGGCTTTACATAGCCGGTTACAACGATGCTGTCATCGAAAAGTTCATTATTAATGATATCACTGGTACAGTGCTGCTGAGCCTACAGACTGATGATCTGAAGGAACTCAATATTAGTTCATTTGGAATTCGTCACCAAGTCATGGCCTCGATCTCACATTTGAAATCTACCATGCACAAGGGTGGGATGCGGCCTCCTGAGCCTTCACTCTCTGGTTATGGATCTGGCTCCGGCTCTTCTCGAGACTCTGGAGAATATTCTCGTGGCAGATCCCCCCCTTCCCGAGAAAGGTGCTCACCCGAACGAGCAGCCACTACTCAACCACCATATACTATGACCGTATCGCCGACTGGCGAGATCCTGGCAAACCGAGTATATGACCAGTCTGGTACTCAAATTCTTCCAACTGAGTCAGTATCGATTGTTGGCATTGAGCAGCTTTTGCCCAAGCCCCATAGCTGCTCCAAGGGCGAAGCCTGCTCCAAATACCAAAGGCGTCAACGACAAATCGAGAAGTTGAAGGCAGAGTTCCCCAATGCCATGTACCACGATGGAGCCATGATATCTGGTAATCCTGGCAACCCAGACACAGCAAGGAACATGCTGCGACCCAAGTCTGAGAGTGACCCGGAGCCATCAGTAGTCGCTTCTTCAGATGTCTTGGGTCCAGGACCAGCTCCTGGTCCTAGGCTTTCCGAGGCTGCTCTCAACGGCGTGCAAAAGTTGGATCCTCAAGAAACCATTCGAAACTTTCTCAGCTACCAGCATGTGGATAATCAGCCCAGGCCTACCGTTCCTGCTATTACCACAAACCATATGCCGTTTGGCGAGTCATTCCCTGAATACTCTCCTCCAGATGTTAGCCCCAACAACATGGCCGCCAACCTCCGTACTCTTCCTAAGTTGATGATCCCTGGAAGCCCTGATACAGAAGAGATGACCACTGCTGTAACAACCAATCGGTCCATGACTCCTACTCGGGAGCTGTATGGCTCACCTACTGCCACTCAGCAGTATGGCCCATTTACGCAGGCAAACAACATCAACATCTACCGTCAAGGTACACCTTTCTCAGAGATGGACGTTCCTGTCACTGCTATCCCCAATGGGCCGATTGCTCGTGATACCTCAGCATCTGTTCCCCCTAATATGCAGTACGGTCAGCTCTTCCCCCCATACAGGGACCCTATCGCCCGTGCTTCATCTGCCCGTCCTCGAGCGGCAACAACTCTTCAGCGTGTTAATGAGGGCAAGCCACTCACCCCAATTGAGCGCCCGGCAGACCTCGTGCGCAGCCCAAGGATGAACCAGCACGGCCACAGTGTTTCTCAGTCGTCACTGGCGTCGGACCCTGATGTCACTCACGCTGGCTACATGAAGAAGCGCAACAAGACCCGTCTGCTCCGTCACGAGTGGCAAGATGCTCACTTCACTCTGCGCGGAACTGAGTTGGCAATGCACAAGGACGAGGCGGATGCGCACCGTATCTCCAAAGCCCTGGATATGATCGATGTTGATGAGTACGCTGTTGCCTGTTCGTCGTTGGCGACGAGCTCTAAGCTTACAGCAGCCTTCAAGCGATCTATCCTGCGCAGTGGTAACGCTCCTAGCGCTGGCCACGATGACGCTGCTTTCGCCTTCTCTCTTGTTCCTGCTTCCAAGGAGAACGAAAGGAAAGCTCTTTTTGGCAGCAAAGATCACAAGCCTCATCACTTTGCCGTCCAGTCTCGCGAGGAGCGTATTGACTGGATGCGCGAGCTGATGCTTGCCAAGGCCCTGAAGAAGGGTAAAGAGGCCGGTGAAGAGGTCCTCGTTAATGGTAACATGATCTAAGACTTTTTTTTCTCTCTCTGCCTTGACTTTTGGACGTGACCTTTGTTTTCTTTTTGACGCTTTTACTTTTTTTAACGCACCTGTACACATACAAATCGCCTTGTGACTTTTGAGATGTGCTGCCTTGGGACTTTGATTTTTATGCTTGCTTTTATTCTCAAATTTTTGCATTTTCGCTGCATTTGGACTCCGTTACACCACTTTCGCTATTTTCTTTTCTCTTCTTCTCATTTCTCTTCATTTACCTGGCGCATCTGCTGGTATATATCTCTTTTGTTGATGACCAAGAAGCATCGTCGCTGGCCGACCACACCCTGATACCCCTTTGATAGGATAGTATAGTTCGCATTACAGGCTTCGAGGCAACTCACCAAGCTTTTAATTACACATTGATTTAACCTCGCGATTTTGCACTTAAAAGTAATATTAGAACATCTACTATGAATGTGATTATTACCCTAAGGCTAGTTGCAATCCGTGAGGCTCCCAGTGCTGGTTGTACAACCAGAAAATGGGCTCTCTTGCAACTGATTCACATTCGCTTCTTAGCAGCTGATTTCGCTGGAATCACGGTGATGCTGGCATACTATATATACAAGTAATCACACATAGGCGAGGTTCGGAGAAGATGCCGCACATTGTTTCGTTCTCGAAGAGCGAAGTGGAGATATGGGCACAATTTTCCAAGGTTATTATCCCATCATATTGCCTACAACGTTTTTTTGAGGGGCAAGACCACGAGTTCATCTGGTACAAACATCTCTCGAGGCTTAAGCAGAAAACATTCGGCGCAATATGCCCACTATAAATTCTCAAGCCGCACAAGGAGTTCAATTCGTAGCTTATAATCACAGGGCTGTTGACAAACGAGAGAGGAAGATGATATATCGTCGCCTGTTGCGGGACCTCGGGAGCATTACTTCCATTTATCTTTGAGAATTCCCTTGTATGACATCAAAAGAGTTTTGCAGGTAAGAGCAAGCAAACCTGATTCACCAGACCAAGATTTTGAAATATTTTGGAAAGAGTATCCTCATCTAGCAAGGAAATCCCACCTCTATGCTTACGCCTGCGCTTCTGAACGAAAGTGCCTGGGAGGGCTCTCTTGGTACTGGAATTCCACAGCCTTTCGTTTCCTTTCTGAAAGTCGATTTTCGCCTTCGCTTTTTGGTTGGCATATTTGGAGCTCACTACCGATATGTCGTCTTCGAACTTGTCTCTAAGAATTCGACTGGAGTATCGTGTTACCCCTTCGATCAAGTCTCGGAAGAGCAACATGCATCTGGAGATAGATTATACCCACACTGTAGGTTGTGCAATATGTGCGAGGTGGCATGCTGAAGAGACTAAGCGCTTAATAAAGGCTTTCGCTAAGTATTTTCAAAGGTTTTGTGACGCTAGAATGTGCGTCACTGACTTGGACGTACGTATATCGTTCCGAATAACCATGGCTAGACCTCCGCAACAGGCTGGGTTGGGGCCTACCATCCGGCCCACGACCCACCCCACTGTGAACTATGAGCCTCAGTTTTAAAGCCAAACCCAGCCCACGGCATATTAATAAGGATTCTACATATAGATTACCAGCATACTAAGAGACTTGGAGCAGGACTAGGAGTAGTATATAAGCTTAGAAGATCGCTGGTCTAGAGGAAGCGATTAGGTTATGAATCTACAACGTTGTTCTCGTATAATCTTCACCATGCTGTTCTAGTAGCACTCGCACTAACCAAGTTCTCGAAGTACTAACTACATTTAATTATTTGATATATTATAACTTTTTTGGATTACCTGTGGACCTTGGGAACGAGCGCTAGAGAATATATTCATGAATCGAAATCTTCAAGGTACTATCCATTATTGGATATTACTTCTCAATAGTCTATGTGGTGCAAGTGGCACAACAATCGCCAAGATCATTCATTATTCGCGAATTCTTGAAGTTTTCACAACTTCTATTTTTCGAGGTCATCACCCCATCATCCGAACCACAATGTAGGCCCATCCATCGCCATACGCAGAGCTTCTTACCACTTCTTCTATTGGAGCAGACATGGGAAGCACTGCACCATGTAGCACTGGCTTTGCAAGTACTGGCGTCCTTCGACTAGGAAAAAGGTTTGGCAACAGTGTATGCAAGACGCCGCCCACAGTTTGAGGCTGCGAACTCGGGCTTGATCGAGAGCTAATCGTCTGACTTGCCTGAATGTTTGATGACTGAACAGATGGAGGAAACGGCGATTGAACTACCTTGAGTGATGGGGATTCGTCATTAGGTGGAAGCGGCAAGAATATCCGAATAGGCACATTGCGGAAAGGTTGTGACGGAGGCTGGAGAAGCGAGTTTGAGATACGCTGAAAGGATGATAGATCCACTAATAACTGTTAGATCGCAATAGGTTGTTAGGCGTGGAACTTCATACCATTCTCTACAGCATTCCATAAACCCGAAGAATCATCCTTGGAAAGACTCATGATACCCTTAGCGGTACCATTTCGCAGAAAGTCTGCTTCCTTGACACTATTTATGAACGCATCATGCATCACCCTACCCTCCATATCTAGTCGAACAAGTTCTTCGACAGGCCATTCGCTGAAATGAACGGTAAGGCGCCAGAGTGTTAGAGATGGCGCGTTCTCAGGATCATCGGCAGGGGAGCCATCCCTGGTGGCCGGATCAACACCAGCATAGAGATCGAATAGTAAGCCGACAGGATAGTGCCACTTTAGCGGTATGCCCTCAAAGGCGAACCAACCGTCGTTATATTCAGAGTCTGGGTCAATCAAGGAAGATGCAAAAAAAGCCCGCAGCCTAGGTAGCAGCGACGGGAGATATGAGACGCGTGGGAATGAAACCTGACGTGCGTTAGTGAAATACCCAGGCATAGATCGGCGTACGATTTTAAGCTTCATACAAAGTATGGATCTGTTTTATCATAACTTCGGCTTTCTGATGGCGCCAGAACAATCTCGAGTGGTATACGGCCCTCCCATATAGCCTTTTGTATGGCCACTGGAGCGGCTTGGCTCTCCATGGTAAAAAGACGTGACTGGAGGCAAACTATCAAAGGTACTAATCTAGGATCAGCGATTAGTTATAGTCTATACTTGAGGCATGAAAGTGGGATTCTGACACGGAACTTGGCAGCTTGGTGGTCCGGTTGAGTGACCAACAGAGCGGGGAGATAAGACTTCAAACCAAGCCCTGAGACAGCGATAGCATTTTGGAAAAGGATCTCATATTTTAAAGTTCAGGTCACATATGGCTGCTGAATATGTATTCTTGACAGACGAACACCAACGTCGAAGGAGTTTGTTGATGCGACGGGCCTCCCCTCCATGCACGTGATGAGTGATTGTTTGATGTCGCCGAACGTTCCCGCCTGATTGTCTTACTCTTGTAACCAAACAACTTGTTAAGCGTAACGCCAGAACGCCTTGATTAGACTAACTCAAATGTTCTATGCTATCGAATTTACAGTTTGCCTTGCTAATAGATCTTCCAACAATGCGATATCCGCGACCGTCTCGAGATTCAATACCAAATACTCGATTGCGTTCCTCCTGCCCTCGTCCACGACCCCCTTCGTGAAACTACGGAACTTTACTAGAATGTCTTCGTTCGATAGACCAGGCGATACATCTCGAGGAGCCCCAAGAGTTTTGGTAACCACACTCCCATCTGCAAAGGAGATTGTCACCCGCTGTTCATAGCGCTCGCCCAACTCCGGAGTGTGGAAGCATTCGATCTTGTCAATCAAAGCCCAAAGCGAGTCGCGATCGAGTAAATCATGTCTAAACTCTTCTGGGGACACTTTTCTATCCACTAGCTGGACTGCCGCAACATATGCTACGGACATTTGGGCCCCGGTTGCAGAAAGAGGACGCGTCGCTTTCCACCCGCCGTGCTTGAAAGCCGCTTCAGACATTTCGACCTTGATATTTGTGATACTCTTCACATCGGATAGCTTATTGGGGTATTCTTGCTGCAAGTCAGCAACAATGTCGATGGTGCAATGGGTGCCGGCCATCGAAGCATGCGACTTGACTCGAATATCGTCAGACTGCCAGGTGCTCCCGAGGCCTTTGGTCAACTCATCCAGGAGATACGGTGGCTCCTTCCCAGATCCTTGGCCAAAAGTTGCAAGGTATCCTCCGTATGGTTCCTCGAACACATTCTTTATTCCAGTATATTCGTTCTGGGCCATCAAAGCAGCGAAGAGGCCATTGCGCGCAGCAAACCCATGCTGCATGCGTTTCAAGTCGCTTCCAAATTGGGCTGACATCAGACCACAAGACTGCGTACATGCAATACCCAGCGCATCTTCAATTTTATCGGTTGGGAGATTTAGAAGCTTGCTAACTGCCGATGCAGAGGCCGCTGGCCCAAAGACTGCACCAGAGTGCCATCCTCTTGACAGCATATGTGCACCGTGAAGGCATAGCCCAACGCGCGGTCCTGTCTCATAGCCGACAATAGTAGCGAGGAGTAGCGCAGACCCGCCGAGCATTTTGCGACTCTTGGCTTTTTCTTGGCCAGCTGCAGCGAACAGTGCCGGGAGAATGATCGAATTTGAATGTAGTGGTGCCGCAGTATGCCAATCATCAATCTCGAATGCTTGAACCTCGGTGCTATTTAGCAGCGCTGCGGATAGAGCGCCTAGTTTCTATTAACTTTTCAGCTTTGAATCAATCCATGGCTTGTTATCTGACGCCCAAGTATTATTCACCTTGTTGTAGCCCCAAACTACACAATCCCCTGGCGGCTCAATCGTAAACAATGCATTTGCAGCTTTTTCGGTCCACGGGAGGTGCGCGCCCACCAAAGCGCAGCATATGCCATCAAGGATGAGGTATTTAGCTCGTGTCTTTACCTCATCAGGTATATCTTCCAAAGAGAGATTGTGGATCCAAGAGCATAGCTGCTTGGTTGCACCGGCCGTTTCACTCATTTGGGGCATGGGAGTAGAATAGACAGTACAGAGTATTCTAAGCTTTGTTCTTGTATAAATTTTTTTTGGAAAATCAAATCCTCTCTACACCATCTATTATACGCTCTACACCGGGCCGTCAACGGTCTTACAAGCAGCAGCTCCCCGAAAGCGGGCCGAGATGTTTTCCACCATGTTTCTACATGAAAATTTCGACATGCACCATTGTTGAGAATATTGATGATGGAGAGAAGGGGGGTTACTTCGTACCAAGTAAACCATAGGCAAAGTAAACAGCCACCTACCCATTTACCCGGGTGGGTTCTACACTAATCTTGGCGGAGTGGGAAAAGTACGGCAATTATGTAGATGTAATCTTCACCGGTTGACCATTAATGATCTTGGCTTATATCCACTTGGTGGGCATATGTAGCTAATTTGGCTCTTTCATGCTGGTAGGAAGAGTCCCACAAGCATCCAGCCCCGACATCAAGGGTGACCAGCAGTGAAAAAGTGTATATCACTCTGCAACGGGGGAATTTGTTTTCCCCGGAAGTAACGGGGTGAGCACCTGGGGATGCACTCCACAAGATTCAAACTATCCGGGCAGCCTATGACGAGAGAATGATGGGGTGATGGGGAAACCGGGGTTGTCCAAACAAGAAGCCGCGAGAAAAGCTGGTCCCGAACAAGAGCCCGTCCGGGTCAGCCGAGACCGGCTTCACGTGACCCATACCTTCCTATCGCGGCTTAGCCGATCCGACGAGCTGCCGTGCAGAACTCGGCGAGAATCCGTAGGGTTAAGGGTTCTTCCCCGGGTTCGCAGGGCTATTTGAATCTCCCTGTATGCTCATGCTCTCCACACTCCGCTACAATCCGGGGACATCGCGCATTTGGCCAATGCAGGCTTTACGCAGAAGGTGGCAAAAATGCGGAGTGCCTGCGTAACAGGCTTCGATCAGCAATGGCTTGATGTATGCCATAACGGATAAACGCATGGCTCCTCTGTCTGCTTCTTTCCGTCACGGCGTGAGAAGCGTCAACCCTTAATGCACTTGGATACCAACCTCCCACGGTTGCTTCAGGGATATACATACTTCTTCATTGGACAGAGCCTCGTGCCGGGGGCCGTTTGATCAATGGAATTTGAAATCCGAGGCATTCCAATTAGATATATACACCAGGTCATTCGCCGGCCCGGCTGAACGTTTCCGAACCTTGGAACCCGCCCACGAGCGACCTCAGATGTGTGGCCGGGGAAAACGCTCCCCCGGAGCAGGGGTGGTCCACTTTATAGAATCTGTAGCCTCTCAAGTTTTTCATAGCCTCATCTCAAACCCCATACTGCCCCAGAGCACGGGGTTGTACGAGACAATTGTACCTTGTGCCTTGTGGAGAGGACCTAATTGACCAGATTCAACCCACTTTTGCTCCCACACTCACCGAGGACGCTCCTCACTACTTAGGGACCTCCCCGTCCCGTCGATTTGCTCCCGTTTCCACACCTCGACAGCCCTCGACAGATTTTTTTTTTGGTCGTCCTCCTCCCATACCATATACCCATATCTTGCTGTTCAACTTCGCAGCCATGGGTGGTATCTTTCATATTGTTGAAGACCGGCCAACGCCACCGTCGGTCTACAACTGGCGGGTCTACCTACTCGCCATGATAGCGTCATGTGGCTCCAACATGATCGGTTATACGAGTGCCTTCATTGGTACAACAATCACACTCACATCCTTTAAGAAGGAGTTTGGAATTGACAAAATGGACTCCGCACAACAAGATCTCATTAGCGAGAACATTGTCTCGCTGTTTATTGCCGGAGCTTTCTTCGGTGCTCTGCTCACATACGGTCTCAGCCATTGGATTGGCCGTAAGTGGTGTTTGTGTATATCTTCTGCAGTCTTCATCCTGGGAGCTGGCTTGCAGGTTGGTGCCAGCAGCAAGTACGGACTGGGAATCTTGTACGCCGGTCGTGTCCTGTCTGGACTGGGCACAGGTATTGCCTCCAATATTATTCCTATTTATCTGTCTGAGTTATCGCCACCAGCCATTCGTGGACGTCTGGTCGGTCTCTATGAACTTGGATGGCAAATTGGTGGTATGCTGGGCTTCTGGATAAACGTACGTCTCTCTATTTGCGAAGCCGAATTCCCTGAAAGATTTTGGCGGAGCGCATCACTGACATTCTCCTTCAGTACGGCGTCGAACAACACATGGAAGCGACTCACGAGCAATGGATCATTCCATTCGCCATTCAAATCATTCCCTCAGGCATGCTCCTCCTTGGATCTACCTGGATCAGGGATTCCCCCCGATGGCTGTTCCTGCATGACAAGCGAGCCCAAGCTATGAAGAACCTGTGCTGGATCCGCCAGCTGGAGGCGACTGATATATACATCACTGAAGAAGTCGCTGCCATTGACGCAGCACACGAATCCATGAAATCTACAGTTGGATTCGGATTCTGGAAGCCCTTCAAGGCTATCGGCCAGCGTCCTAACCTTATGTGGCGATTGTTCCTGGGATGCATGCTCTTCTTCTGGCAGAATGGCTCGGGTATTAATGCCATCAACTATTACTCCCCTACTATCTTCAAAGTAAGAATATCCCCGATTTTCATTCTTGAATCGGTGCTAATATCCCTCTAGAGTATCGGCGTCGACTCCAACACTACTGATATTTTAACCGGAGTCTTCGGTGTCATCAAGGCCATTTTCACCATCATCTGGCTGCTGTTCCTTGTTGATCAGATCGGCCGTCGCAACCTCCTGCTCGGCGGTGCCATCACCGGTTCCATTTGCATGTGGGTCATCGCGGCATACGTGTACATTGTCGAGCCGACCAAACACAAGTCTACAAGCCTGTCTGGTAGCGGTATCGCCGCCATTTTCTTCTTCTACCTCTGGACCGCCGTCTACACCCCTACCTGGAACGGCACCCCCTGGGTTATCAACTCCGAGTTCTTTGACCCCAATTTCCGTTCTCTGGCTCAGGCTTGCACTACCTCCAGCAACTGGCTCTTCAACTTCCTCGTGTCGCGGTTCACAGAGCAGATGTTCGCTGCTATGGGCTACGGCGTGTACATGTTCTTTGCGTCGCTCTCATTCCTCGCGTTCTTCTTTGCCTTCTTCCTCATCCCTGAGACTAGTGGTGTTCCGCTTGAGAAGGTGGACCGCCTCTTTGAGGAGAAGCCTATCTGGAGAGCTAACAAGCAACTCAAGGAGAAGCTCAAGCTGGAGGAGGAGCAGTTCCGTTTTGATGTTAAGTCAAACACTGTTCACCAGGAGGACACTACCCAGAATGGTGAACAAGTTTAAGGCCTAGCCTCGAATTTTCTAATAGAGCATAGACTATGTGTATAGATACTTTGCACTTGTATATAGATTTGATGTGGTGTTTCTCTTTTGATTGAAGCCGGAATGGCGTCACGCTGAATGAATTGCATGTGACTATTTTATCACTGTATTTTCAAGACTTTTTTCCATTCTCCGAAAACCTCTATGCACTGTGCCGTCTAGTTCTTGTTATTTACCGAAAGAGAGCCGACGAGGTCTCCCATTTATAATGCGCAAGTGCGATGACGGTAATTGTAGTCGAAAGCCGACAGTATTCCCAAGAAGTGAACAGTCGTAGCGAGTACCACCAGGGTATGAAAGATTTGATGAGAAGCTCCGAAGATATCAAAAGTCCCGGGCTTCATGCATTCCGGAATACGTGTCTACCCCATTTCGTCAGTGTTTAACCCAAGTAGCCGTCAAATCTTGTTGCAAAGATCTCACCATGTAGAATACAGCGCCCAGCAAGAAGAGGGAGCCCTCTCCAAAATAGTAAGGCATCCCAGACTGAGCCATCGATCTTTCAAAACCGTAGAGAAAGACACCGTGGAAAATAGGAGCAAGCCCTGTAAGGGCAGTTGCTATGAAAGTACCAACACGGAATCCGCGCCAATGGTTTCCCTGAAATCTGGGGCTCACGAGTAGCGTAACCGAAACGACGCTAAGACTGAATATCTAAGAGTGGTTTAGCTTTGCGCCTTGTCAGATATTCAACGAAATCCCACGCCGTGGTCTTACCATTGCCCAGTATCCCCGTTTTAGCTCTGGTTCACAATAGAAGATGACATAGATACCAGACACGAAATTCCCCAATGTAGAGATCACAATGCCAATTAAATCAACCTGCAGCCACAGAATGTTCATTTCGACAGAGTGGTTCATCAGAGTATGGTACATGGCCGACATACCGAAACATATTGTCGTCGTCAAGAGGAAGAACGCAAAAACTACAAAATCGGACAATGTCGCTTGGGGATATTTGGCTTGCAAGTATTGGAGTAGATACCATTCGCCAGCTAAAAAGAAGAGGCCCGGGATAAGGTGCGAGTAGATGTTGACGGTTTCGTTATGCAGATATTTCCAGCTGTTGAAGCACGCCCGTGCAGAGTTCGAAATAGGCCGATATCCATGGAGAATGTAATTATTGTCCGAGTACCATTCTGGAATCTCATTGAAGGAGACCAGCGTTTGGGATTGTCCGGATAGCCTTTCTTTCCGGGAGCCTTCAGGCAGCTGCAACGACTTCATTTGTCGGGCCATTGTGTTAATCAAAGCAATGATGAAGCTATTCAAGGGGGCTGAAAACCCCCTTGGGCCGTGGCAGATTTTGTGTTCGTGTTCCCCCATCTGCATCTCAACAATCCAGGAGGTGGCCAATCGGATCTCGCTAGGGCACCGCACGTGGTGACGATCACCGGCAAGATCGGATTCTACTTTGATACCTCAGAATAAGTCGAAATTTACGTGATGGAACTTCAGTCGCGTTGTTAAGATTACGGAGGGGAACTATTCGGTAGAATAGAGTGTACGGAGTGCAAATGCAGGTGGAAGGGTATTTACAAACGATTATTTATTACCGCAAACCGATGGCCCCGGGGGTAAATTATGGTGGAAAAATCTGAACACAGCCCTGGAGGTCACTTATGCAAAGTTCAGTATCTCACTGCAGTCCTTAGGGCTGGATGAAAAGTGCTTTGATTTACAAAGGGACGTTCATCTCCAGGTAATGCTGCAAGTGGCTAGCCATTACTGATCACGTCTGAGTGAAGGCCCCCGTTTAATAGGAATATACACGAATTGAGTTTCTGGTAGTCTTGATGTGAGCTATACAAAGCTGATAGTATTTCGTGACGCAGTAGTAATAACAAAGGCTAAGTCAATGGGTATCATCTATTAGGTATGCAAGCGGCTCTATGATGCGGATCGTCATGAGAAAAAGGAGAAGAACTAATATGCGTTAGTAAACGTGAGCGATAGAAGAATATATTGTGCGTTCAAACTCACCAATGAAAATGCCACAACCCAAAGCAGCTGAGGCGCAAACCGTAAGATGGCGCCGGATGTTGGTATCGGTTGGGCTGGGGCGCTATAGGCAGGCAAATCCGGGTCGTCGGTGCTGTTGTCCAGATGCACCTCTACCTTCTCAGAGATCGTGTAGTTGGACTTTTGGAGAAAATTGTATTTCTGTGCTTCTTCGATAGCCGCCCACCATACGGATGCCATCTTTTTGTATCCTTCATCGGTCGGGTGGGTACTGTCGTTCAGATCGTTTCGCTGTACGAAGCTCATGTCCGCGAGCACAATCCGATCTTTTTGTGCGCGGCGCTTGGCCACCAGCTCTGTGTACTGCTTGTTGATTTCCTCGCTTCTCTCCTGCACCTTCTCTTTCTTGTTTGGTAGAAGGGTCGAGAGAACGATAGTGGTATTGGGAACGTAGGCGTATAGCAAGGTGAGCAGATAGTCCATACGCTCGCCGATTGTGCTAATTTGGTGATTTTGAATAGCATCATTTGTGCCGAGGCTACGAAGACTGTTAGCATGGTGGTCATTCCCATGAAATTCTATGTTTTGACTGACTTGATGAGGATTAGGTTGGGTTCTTCTTGAATGGACTTCTGGATTTTCGAGGGGAGCTGATCCACCCGTTTGCCATAGTGACCTTCGTTATGCTGTGATTTTGTATTAGAATCACGTCTTCCAATCCGGATTTGGGTGAAGTTCGCGTACGTTATCGAGCATGTTGCCATGCCGTAAGCTTCCGACCATCTGCACCTCCCAGTCCTCCGAGCGCAGTTTCTGGCGGATCCAACTGCGATACCCATTTCCATCTGTCGACAAGTGGCCCTCAGTGATCGAGGCGCCCAGGGGCATAATTCTCAGGAGAAACTTGTCATCGCGTGGTTGTAATTCTGTGGGGTGATCGGCGCTCTCGATACCTGTACGAGGCGGGACAACCAGCTTATTGGGCGTGGCCAGTGTTGCGACGGGCGACGGCAGCGCGATGCATAATAAGAACAGGAGCCAGGCCTGGCCAAGCCAACTGCCCTGAAATGGTCGCATATTGAATCTCTGGGGAAAGAAACAATGACATGGCTGGGGAGGCTTTAGTTTATTAACGCCAGGCAGGGTCCGCGACGCCAGCTCTCGTATAAGATTACCACGGAATCACACCATATGGGGCCTAGTTACCGTCCACTCGGGGGGCTTAGCAAAGGCTTGGTTTTTCGGGGATCTCGCGCAAAGATCGAATCACGGACGTCAGGCAACCGGGTAACCAGACTTCGCCTTTGCCGCTAAGATGCGCTAGCGGACTCGGTTGTGCTATCAGCGAGACCTCCCAATGCCGACTTTGCTCTATGTAGTTACTGCTCGCATTGACTTCCAGGGACCCTGCTTACTCTAGTTCTGGAATAGCCCCGATTAAAGCGAAGAAGTCCCCAGCCCCGCCTAATCAGTACGCCATATGAAAGGAACATGAAGTCGTTTGCTGTATCTAATGTGACATTGATAATTTTCTTTATACGGAGGCTGGGGCGCGCGGGTCCAGCTGGGTCCGCTGGGCCCTGGCAAGGCTCCAGAAAAGCGACCAAAGGAGACTTGCATATTCTTTGATAGGATGGACGGTCGCGCCATATGGCCCGGTGAAGGCATGCCCCACACCCAATTCTACAGAAGCGTTATGTGATAATCTGCATCTCGCAAAGAAGAATCTTTGCAAGGCTGCAACGTGAGAAGGGCTGCTGGCCCCCACCCGATTTTCAGGGGCCCTAAAAATACTCATTGAGGCTCTGGCTGGATAGCCTGGGTCCATCTTGATCCGACTGAGATTTCCTCGGCCAATGCACAGTGGCGTCTTGAATTCCAAATGGCTCTGCTATATAGACGCGCCAAGGCACGTAGCGTTAAAGTCCAACTCTTTTGTGGACGATATTCCGCTCCGCGCTGCTATTGTAGAGCACTTTTTCCTTGGAGGCACTAGGGACAAGGAATTTTAGCCGGAAAACTCGCCTTCGGGGTTTAGGAAGATTGACATGCAACTGCCGTGCTTCGCAGCCCAAACCAGGGCACTTCTTCCCACGATATCTCGGCCGCCAGAATCGGCTTCCTCTTCGGGTCGCACCGGCTTCGGCGGCCGTTTTCTCCGTGCCGCTGGTGGAATTACTCAGTTTCACGCCCCGTGAGTAAGGTTAGATCGGAGCTAGGTTGGTCATCATGCCCCATATTGGTCATTAGAGCGGAAGTGTTGCGCTCTTGATGTTATATCGATCTTATAAGTAAATTAGGAGGTTGTGTTTTTAGAAGGCCTCGCAAGGCGGTAGATTTCTAGCTGATACTCCAATTGCAATCTACAGACTATGAAAGCAGTATTTGGTGTCCTAGGGCTTGCGAGTCTTGTACATGCAGCGACTCCTGCATGGAACTCTTACCCAGGCCATTCTCCTGCAGTCGAGAATCGCACTTTAGATGAAATCTACGAGGCTGCGAAACAGGAACAAGGCGAACTTATTGTTCTCTGGGGAGGTGATGGTAGGTGTCCCGGTGCATGAGCCCTGAATAAAACTGATATCTGGAAGCTGTAAGCCAGGGAAAGCCCACAATTGAAGCATGGAATGCTCGCTTTCCAGACGTCAAGCTTAACCTCACTGTTGATGTGTCCAAGTACCACGACAGCCGTGTCGACCGACAATTCCAGCGGACTGGATCCGACGGCGCTGATATTGCGGTCTTGCAGACACTGCATGACTACACACGGTGGAAGCAATACGGTCGACTCCTCCCTTATAAGCCATTACATTGGGACGATGTCTGGTCAGCGATCAAGGACGCCGATGGCGCTTATTTCAGCCCATTTATTTGTGAGCGGCTATTGATTCAGCTGAACATCTTCTATACTGACGTTAGTTCGATATAACAGACAACTTCGGTCAACTCATCTACAACCCGACCCGCCTCAACGAATCAGACGTCCCATCGAGCTTTGCGGACTTTGTGAACCCCGAGTGGAAGGGCAAACTCGCATTAACGTATCCCAATGACGACGACGCGATTACCTTCCTTTTCTCCATCCTCATCGGCAGACACGGCTGGGACTGGTTCGAAACCCTGATTCAACAAGACATCCAATGGATCCGGGGTACTGGCGAGCCCGCCAACTACATATCTCTCGCCAACTCAACCCGCTCACTATCTTTCACAACTTCGCCTATAGCAAACTTGAGCGTGAAAATTCCTGATGAGCCCATCATGATGTGGCCACAGACTGGTGCCATTTTCGCCAGTACCTCCCGCCCCGAGAGCGCGAAGTTGTTCATGAGCTGGATGCTCAGTGACGAGTATCAGGCGATGTTCGAGGGAAGCTACCTGGTACGCAAGGACTTGGCTACCAACGCGACCACTAATCCATGGGATGACCAATACACTGGCTTGGCCCAGTTCTCGACCTTCATGGACAACCGGGAACGCATTGAGTGGTGGAGACTTCAGTTTGAGACTTCCATTGGAACTGCCCAGGGTGCTAGTCCTGTGCAGAGCTACTTTGGTCGTCAGTAGATCATTGCAATGACGAGTTCTGCAACAGGTCAAAGTACACGTTGTCTTGGTAGCTACTTGCCCAATTAAGCCTAACTTAGCTCATTAGCACTGTACAAATATCTTATAGAACATAGGAGAAGAAAGTTTAAATGCTACTTTTACGAAAGAACTTTGGGTGCTTGAATCACTAAATTGCTATGATACTTTGGCACTTGGGTATTATTGGCTCAGATTCATTGGGAAGAAAGAGCATATTGAGAATCGAGTCCATAATTATTATACATATTATCCATGCTGTAAAAACTTCGCTGAAACCCGAAGCATCGACTGTGTATTGCCTCATGCTACAATACTTAAGCGGCACCATCGCCTAGTAAGTGACCCAACGGCAGCAGCGGAGGTCTTGATTAGACCAGCTCGCGGAGATGTCTTGTTCGAAGGCCGATCGCAAGGAATACCATTATTGCCAAAACCTCTGGAAGAAACATGAGGACAACACGGATGACAAGTTTTCCCGTCACAGGGCTTAGATCCGGCCTTTGAGTAGCGACCGCAACCACGGTATAAATAACTCGGATTCCAATAAAGATGTGGGCAATGAGGGTTCCTTGAAGGATCTAAATGACGTTAACACTCGTCCCTAACGGGAAAATCAAATTCATGAACATCACTCACAGTACCACCACCCTGGTACGCTCGTGCAGCGCCCCTATTCCGCGATGGAGATAAGGAGAATGCACACCAAAGAACCTCAAGGGCCCAGATTGCAACCATCATGGCCGATCCAGCCTGCCACATGGATATCTTCTCCGACGAAGGATCGTACCGATTCTGATAAACATTCAAAGCCCCAGTGATGGAAAGTGCCAATGCAGCAATCATCAGGCCAGAGATACCAGCGACAACTGACCAGTCTAGGACGCGACTGTGATACGGGTTGCGATATAATCGTCTAGATACTCAATTACTTGGGTTCAATGTTGCGCCGAATGGCAAAGTGAAATACAAGCAATACATACGCTTCGTGAACCATACCGTCGGCGCCAAGAATTATAGGTGTAAAGCCAACGCTCTGTAGAATGCTGGCAGCCAGGCTCTGGTTGTCGTGCACGCCCAAGGCACCTCCAGCGATTCTAGCGCCGCAGAATATAATAAAAAAGTACCAGGGAAGAAAACCAGCTTGTCCATGCTTAAAGCAAGTATATACGGCCATGGGAAGAAGGAGTAGATATACTACCAGATCAGCGACAAAGATTCCGTTCATCTTGGGCGACGTGCCGCGTTAGGTTCGCGGCTTTGATTGTAAAAGCTAACCAAGAGCAACGATGAATGAGGTTATCCAATATGTTCACATTACCCATCCCTGGCTTTTATATCTATTCTCATAGAGGGACGAATCTGACATATGCCTAGTCCTAATTGGGAAACCTGATCGGGCTGAGGATGTGGTCAGAATTAGCAGGGCTGGGGTACATCGGCTCTGTTTATTCCTTTGGGCGACTGGAAAATAGACTACATGATTACCAAACCATTATTGTCAGGAGACATCCAGGTGTCCGTTTTGAGCAAGTGTTGCGAGTCTTAGTCCTCCAAGATTGAGGTAAATGCCGTTGATGTAGTAGAGCGAGGGCCAATGGCAGTCGCGCCCCCAAGTGGGTTCCGAGATTTTAAACGATTAGCTTACTCTCCTCTCCGATGGTCCGTCAGCACACACCCCTCGTTCTTAAATCCACCAAACCCCCACAAGCGTCATTGTGCTGCCAGTTGCAGCTGTGGCTTTACGAAAAGGTTGCCGTTTTGAGTACTGGTCTATCTCCTCTTTTGATGGTTTACCGGGGAAAGCCAAGCCCAGGCTGCGGCTTATGCAGGGCGCGGCGGCTAAAGGTGAGTGATAACAGCGGTCTACATCCCAGAAATTTATCTTAGTATTGGCAACGGCTTTGAATGCTGACCTACTGTAAGTGTGATCAAGTACGGCCGTCTTGCTCACAATGCCTAAGAAAAAGGAAAGAGTGCCCTGGCTACCAAGACTTGTCGATCTTGCGACTTCATGATCAGAGCCAGGAGGTGATCACTAAAGCCCGAGCGAAGCAGAAAATGGTGAACCACGTTTTGAACAGAACACTGAATCATAATGAATGCTCATATCCTAGCCCAAGATCGATTCCAAGCTCCCTGGATGAACGAGCATTTGCGTACGTCTTCAAATACTCCGTTGGGACTGAGCATAGTAGGGGTGTGCTCTACTTTTTACATGATATTTTGAAAAGCAATCCATCAACTACGTTGGTGTCATCAATCAAAGCATACGGCCTTGCTGCCATATCTTTGATACAAAACTCATCGGAAGGGCTAATTGCAGCACGAGAAGAGTATAACGTAGCAGTACATGCCGTTCGAGACGACCTACATAACCCTGCTGTCTTCAAGTCAGATTCGACCTTGACATCGGTCATGCTTTTAAGCACTTATGAAGTATGACACTGCTGCGTATCATCACTTGCGAAGGTAACCTAATGTGTGGAGCAGCTCACAACCGCCACCGTATTAAACTCGATGGCAACCCACTTTTTAAACCATGTCAATGGGGCAGTAAAACTCATTGAGCTTCGAGGCGTGGAACAACTCAAGACTTCGGTTGGAATGGAATTATTTAATATCATTCGTACTCAGAATGTAAGCCATCCTGCCCAATCTCCATTTCACCATGTCTAATGCGGACCTCAAAGGCCACAAGCAATATCTTTTGGCAGCGGCGTAGTCCTGCGGCTCTACTAGATCTCTCGAAAGAGCCAACCTATTACAAAGATACGAGGTTAGAGAACATGTCTCGACTGGCGAGTATAATGATAAAAACAGCCGAGTTCTCCGCGGAGATTGGAGAGCTTTCCCAAGCGGACACCCTTCCAAACAACGCGCTGGACCTGATGCAAACAGCCCTCGAACTCGATAGAGAACTCGTCGCATGGGCCGAGTCCCTCGAAGACAGTTGGGGCTATGAGATCATGGATGCAAATGGACCAGACTTCAACGACCAGAATAGGTATCCCTGCAAAGCTCCCTCTTCAGCTGCACTGGGCAGGTGCCACCATGTTTATCGCGCCGTTGACGTCGTTTCGGCTTGGAACAATTACCGCCAGACGCGCATTATCCTACAAGAAGTCATGAAGTCTATGGCGGGGCATATACTCGGACTGGGCGAATCAGCAGAGCCTGAGCAAATCATCTCCTATGCAACTGCGACAGCTATGCAAATGGCCGAGGATATTTGCAGTAGCGTTCCCTATTTCTTTCAATCGGGCGAAACAGGAATTGGGAGCACGACGCGGTTACTTTACCCACTGACTGTTGCGTCACACTGCTTGGGGTCGGATACTGGGGTCAAAGACTGGATTTTAGAGACGTTTCGTACGATTCGTCGAGTGGCTGGGAATGAGCAGACTAGGGTTGTGGCTCGGATGTTGGAAAGCAATAGCGTTTCAAATTTAATTCCACAATGAGGTCTATAAAAACACAAGAACTTTGAGGTGTATTTCGTAAAGCGGAAATTTCACAAGTGGGTAAGATAACACGGCATGGATCCGTCCCATAATTGTTTCCACGTAAAAAAAAAAGTCGCAACGCATTATTCCTTCAGGGTATCAGCGCCATTCTCCAGAGTGACCAGGATCGAAGTACTAACAATTGTTGAGGCAATTGCTTAGCGGCCCTGGTAAGGAGGAGCAGGGGCAGACTGGGCGCCGGGAGGAGGGCCAGCGGGACGAGGAGCGCCGTACTGGGCGGGGTTGCCACCCTGCTGGGGCTTCTTGTTCTTGTTCATGAGGAAACCGAGAGAGAGACACATGGTGGCGTTGGTAAAGGAGAATCGGGCAAAGAGGTTGGAATAGATGTTCTAGAAAATTTGACGTTAGCTATGGTTCCAATAATTGAGTTCTAGAGAAACTTTTTTGGACGTTTATAGTCAAGAACAAATCCACATGCATGCCATGTAGAAATATAGGGGCATATTAAAAAAAAAATTATATGCTTACCTGAAGGGTGAAATAGCCAAGCTTGAGCCAAGTGAAACAAATTCGATGGGAGATCTGAGGGTGACGAGCTTGATATACCTGATCGAACAGCTGCAAGACTATGGGGTCAGGGGCACAATCCTCCCAGCCATTTTATTTGGGGTAAAGTAAAATAATACCTTAACTAGAGCAATCACTTCCAGATGACGTAAGTTTGCACCAAAACGGCCCCAGGAGCCCCCGAGCAGGGGCCGGAATATGGAACAGACTTGGGGGCCAAAACAGGGGTTATGGACGTGGCGGTCCAATCTCTTTGTCTGCTTGGACGTGATGGGCGTCTGTCGAAGTCTGACCGTCTGACCGTCTGCCGCGCACATCGAATGACCAGACTGTCAACGGCGATCATAATGGTGGAACGGAACGCAGGCTTCGCTTGCGCCACACAGCCCCATGGAAACGGCTTACAAAAAGAGTCCACAAGGCCTTCTCCACGTCAAAGGAGCGGCTGAGCAAATGATCTTTGTTTCTTAGTGCGATGTCCAGAACGGAAGCTGCCGTACTTCGTATCGAACATCGTACCTCGTACTAAAATCGATGGCTGGATGGCTCGTGCAACCATGGGTTTCGCTGTCTTACCGCCAATCAGCCTTAATTTTAGGCTACTATCCCTAAGAACCGCACTAACGCTAGGTAGCCTAAATGATCAGCAGATCTGCCCGTCGTATGCCTATATTGGCATATTTGAGACCGCTTAGTGGCCTCAACGCACGGCTGAACTGCCGGTGCATCTCAAGGGAACCCCTGAAAGAATGTAGTATTAATAGTAGCTTCTTGCTGGTAGCATCTACGTGGCATGTAACGATATCCAATGGGAGAAGATGTAACAAAAGCAGGCAACAAGTCGGATTAAATCTGAGGCTTGGATGAGGAGATTGAGTGTTGGTTGTTGCTCCTTATCTCTAGCAAAACTTGTCATCGCCACCTGCCATGGACTCGTACTTCGTACGGCGAAAGTGAAGTCCTGTCAGGGAGCTATACGGAGTATGTTTCTCGGAGGAGGGAGGAATAAAAAGCTTAGCCATGAGCCAAGGAACTGATGTAGATCCTCCGTAAAGGAAACCCGCGGATCTCGATCGGCTGCGGGTTCTTCGGCGGTGTTTCATGGCGGAGGCGCAGCCTCATGAAACATGGCGCCTAGCTCTATGCTTCCCAAAAGCCAGCCAAAAATTCCGACGCATTAATATCTTCGTATATCACGAATTGGCCAATGACCGCAGTGCTAATACGCCATAGTCCGCACGAGATACCAATATGCATTCATATCTTCCTGGGTTCTCTTTACTCCGTGCGTATATACCCCAGGGCTGAGTAGTTGAGGTGACAGAGCTCGTGGCAGTGTTTTACTGAAATTCACATAAATACACAATCATGTCATATGCCGTATTCTTCAGCCACAGAATTTGACTCTGGAGCAGCGTTTTTTTGCGTATTCTCGGCCACTTTCCCAGCCGGGCTTTCGTAATGGCAGTGCCGCCGAGTTGCCTTGCAGATATTGATTTGGGAAACTGTTGTCTTTGCGTTGCGTAGAAACCGGGAGCCTAGTCGATGCTCATACATGTGCCATACTCGAAGATCATCTGACCAACGATTACCATGCGTCCGACGGATATGGCGGTAAGGGCACACAATGAAGAATAAAGGAAGAGCAGCGTGGTCCTCGTTGAAATTTTTTCCGTTTTGCTTAACTTGTACTCTCCTCCAGTGAGCATTTCTAGGCGACCAATAAGAGATTCCACAATGTATGGATCACCGGTGCATGTTATCCCCACAACCATCCATGTCAAAATCCAAACTCGCTGGGCAAGTGAACTTGTCCCTGTATCAAAGCTCGACATGCTGCCCATAACCATAAGGGGGGTACACGATATCAGTCCCCCCAAAACATATATGGCCACAGTGCGACAAGGCACAAAATAGAGGTCTCTGATATTGAGCGATTTTCTTTTGTATACTGTTTTGAAGTTGTAGCAATCGGGGAAGACGAGGGCGGGACGTCCTCCTCTTTCAGGTCTGGAAACCATTTCTCGTGTAGTACAAGGAGCGTCAATATTGTTCGAGGATTCCGAAATGGGCTCCAAGTCTCCAATATTGCGTATATTGGTAATATTTAACTCTGTCCCGAACTCTTGGTTAATTTGGACCAAGCCAGAAACAAGAAATGTGTCATCTACGGGCGTAGGCTCACTCGGAAGTGTAGCAACAACGTCCGTAAATTGACCACCTCGCTTGAGTGCCTCATCCATGATTTCGGTATGAACCAAATAGATCGAGTCATAGTTAGGGGTGACCAAATTCCCCAGAAGGTTGATGAAAGACATCACCAAGTATGGCAGAACGGTGAAACCAAATGCAGCGTATCCATATTGCCTTACTTGGTAGCCTTGGGACTGGTATAGTGCAGTTGCTGCATAGACAATTTGAAAGACGGCGACTAATGGGCTACCAAAGCTATGTGATGACTGAATTATCTCAGGACCACGAGACGCAAATGCTGATGTATGTCTTGAGATTGGTTCCAACGCTGCATTTGGTGGCACATAGACGTATTCGTAGCCGGAGGGTAGCTTATTATCGCCGAATATTCTATGCTTTTGGGATATGGTTCTAAAAGAGCCCCGAAAGGAGTCCAAATCCCTCCATGCATAGTCGCAAACTGTAGTGAACACTGGTCCGCCATTTTGTCTATCATAATATGTTAGCAGTGTCTAGCGGATGGATGTTTGGAGCCTTACAATTCTTTGATATATTCACCAAAAAATTCTTTTCGCTTACCTTCTCCAATATCAGCGAAATTCCCAATTCAAAGATGATGGAGGGGGCAGCTTACTCAGACGAAAATAGGGGACAAAAGGAGATTTCTCGTCGTCGAAGCACTTTGGCATATATGTCACAGAACGCATGGTTTCTCCAGCCGCTGGCTCCCATGATGGAGTTCGCACGACCATACACAATGCGCCTGAACGGAGAGCTTGCTCTGTCGGATCCTTGGAGAATAATGCACATCTAAAGATTGCCACTAATCCGCGTCCACACCCAAAGCTTGGCCATAACATCGCCAGGACCATGTTGGCGAAAGTGAAATATGCCGGTTCACCCGGGAAAGTGACGACGGTTGCAGCATGAGCCACATAGTTTCCCAAGAAGAATGTTGCGATATCAGTCCATGACGCTGGTATGCAGACTGAATCCGAACTTTTATCGTAAGTCACACCGTATGGTACATTTATCCACGTATACTTCGTGGGCAAAGCGACAACGCCCAGCCTACCAGCAACAATTGCAATCGCGAGAAAGAGAAACGAAATCGAACGGGGGACCATGATGCTAAACCGGGCCTACAATATCTCTTTGGGTGCGTGCCATGAGTTCTGGTTTTCTTACGATTATAACATTACCTAGAGCCGCCTGATTGTACTGGCGTCTCGCCCATGTACTTCTGTAACATCTGTTGATCATCTGTTGTGCGGCCCCGTATGGCCCGCTCCCATCTCTAAGCGCCCGCCCCTCTCTCAAACTTTTGGTCGAGTGGCTACTGAAACAGATTGTTCTCCACTTCGATTCCAGCTGGTAGGCTGGAAAATGGCAATCTGTAATGATCGCTGGATAATTCCCCTCTTTGGGTCGTTTGTGCATGAGGAACGAGTGCGCCACACCTATGAAGATTGTGAACGCAGAGAAAACAGCCATGGCCCTCCGATGTGCATATTGCCCAGCCACAAAAATTAAAATTCCGTTCATGTTCAAGACCCGCTTTCAAAATGGCCAGGTCTTAGAATCTATCCCCAGCCACGGGTAGTGTGAGGGTCGCTGAAGCTCAAGAAGGTCAATGTTTCAGCCAGCTCTGTCGCGTGGTAAACCAAAAATTATTTCAACACCATATTTTGTTACAGTCGGTACTTGGGAATCAATATCGTCGCCTGGAATAATGCTCCGTGCTAACCTCATTATTCTTCTTCGGCGAATTATTAGATAGATCAAATATAATTTGTCACTTCGTTCCGACCCGACACTGCGAGTTGCGTGTGAAAGCTCCTCCAAGAAAATAATGAGAAAAAGGCACTAAATCCACTTCAGGAAAAACCTCTGAAGATCATAAACCTTGTGACCAATAATAAAGTCCACTGGTAACTTGCCCTATCGCCTTTCTGCGTGCCCAGACAATCCCCTGTCAGATAGCTTTCCCCAGCACATGCTATACAGAAAGCGCCCAGGCTTTTACCACATTTCAAGGATTAGAATTTTCGATTATGTGTTGTAAGAATTTTACTTGTCAAGGACAGTGAGTATTTTTTGAGAAGACGAGAGAGCGTTGTTCGGACTATGGGCAGTGACGTGATAAGCAGCAGAATTTCAGACTCAAGTCAGGGGAAACACATCAATAGCCTCGGATATCTCGTCCACATGATTCATGACTGTCTACTGGAGATATGCATGTTGCCACTGGGGCCTATCAACTTCTAGTATCCAAAAGAAGTTCTAATTTATTCGAGGTGGAACCATATCCGCTCTATCCATCGTAGTCCAGACCATGGTCAGGGGCCCTGATCCTTCAACGGCAGATCATCGTGGGTCAAGTAATTATAACGTGGTTCCCCACGCAGCTCCACGGCTCAGGTTGGTGCATTTTTCATGCTGCAGGCCAGAGGCTTTGCAGACATGGCCTGGCTTTCACCTTTTCACCATACCCAGAGCATATCATCTAAAATCGGCTTTCCTATGAAACAAACTTCCAATTACACATGTCATTCCTGGAGCTTTAAAAGTGCCACAAGATAACGGTTACTTGTTCTATGAGTGCCACAGCATCCAGCCCCACCACACTTGGCAGGGGTATCACCTAAAACCTGAAACCCGGGGAGTTCGGAATATCATGCACAAGACCCCTGGAGCTTTTCTTCAGCAAAAAGCCTAGAATTCATTATTTGTCAGTAATGCAGCATCTTTCATGTCGAAATATTGGCATGTCTCTGGGGTGGAGACCCCCGCGATGAGTCGTGGACGCTGGTTTGTTCAACTCCGCAGCGGCAAAAAGCATAATAGATTGCCCTAGGCGATCTTTTTATTATAGTCCAACGAACTCACCAGAGCAAAGAGTCAGATGTTTGAGTAGTACTAGTATTTAGGAACCCCTAATATGATAGTAATTAATCGCCAAAGTGCATAAATTTGAATGCATGCTATAGTAGAGGAACCTTTGAGGTACTACCAAAGACATCAACGGCGAGGAATAATTAGATTAAGCGTATCTTCTCAAACCTCCTTCTAAGGTTTTTCATGAACACTTCTGAAGCTAAGAAAAATGCACAAATTACCAGTCTCGTCAAAACAGAGAAAGATTTGCACAAATAACGTAGCTTTCGGTGCACTGATAGTTTGAGCATTTGTCATGCATAAATAGACCTTACTGGACTGCACCGGGAATTGAATCTCCGTTATGTCGTAATTGAAGGAACTAGTGGCCCATCCGGAAAATCCCCATAGACTGTTGTCTCAGGCGCAAGCATAAATTAAGCTCCACAAACGATGATTTGCTCAGCGGGTTGGGGCCCGAAAGCGTAATGTGACACCTAGGCCCACTTGTGTTCCCGTTTCATGGCTCCTCCCACGTGTGGTTGTGGTTAAAATTTTAGGATCTAGATCTTCTGGGAGCTTTGCTGCTCATTTGACCTATCATTTGAAGGATAATAGTCTTTGAGAGGTCCGTGGGTACAGAAAAGGTCCCGATTTGGCCGGATCTCACGGAAAGCTTGAGCCCATTCCAAATTCTTCATAGGGAGAATAAGTAGGGTTTTGGCATTTGTCACTCGAAGGCAAAGGCTGTCAAAAAGTTGATCTTGCAGACATGATCTAATAGACACGTAGGCAGATGTATCCATGCATCTTTAAATACGACGATCCCCAGCTCGTTAAATGATCTGGCGCACATCTTCTCCGGTTCTATACTAGGGCTCGACATTCCTTTCTATCCATCTCCTTCTTACGCCTGGAATAACACTCCTTATACTTCTAATCTATATCCCAGCATGTCTGACGGCGTCCCTATTTCTGCTCTGCCTTCCTATTCTAGCATGACTGAAAGCGCACCTATGTCTACTCAATCTTCCAACACCATGGCGTATCTCGAGGAAAGCGACACCGTGAAACTAAAGCTTCGAGATGAACTTAAAATGTCTTTGGAGCTTTCGGGAGCTTCGGAGAGTACGCTAGTGTCATTCGATGGCGAAAACGATCCGACCTCGCCATTGAATTGGCCGTTCCGGAAGAAAGTCATAACCACGGTTCTTTATGCTCTCGCTGCTTGTTGGGCTACCCTTGCTATCGGTATCTACTCTGCTGGACAGGATCAGATCGCAAGGGAATTTGGTGCCTCACAGCTGGTTGTGAGCACAGGTCTTAGCATGACCCTATTTGGCCAGGCGCTTGGGTCATTGCTATGGGCTCCGTTGTGTGAGCTTTATGGACGAAAATGGGTGGTGCTTGTGGTAAGACAATTCACCCTGAAAGTTTTCTATACAGAAGCTTACTTTAGAGAAAAGCCATACTTCATTGCCTCCGCATTCAGCTTTGGTACTGCAACTGCCATGAACATTCAAACGATTCTAATCACTCGTTTCTTCACCGGTTTTTTCGGGTGCTCGGCGGCTACTGCTATCGGAGGCGTACTTACAGACATGTGGTCACCCCAACAACGTGGCCTGGCTTATTCTGCATATGATACCATGAACCTTTTCACGGGGCCAACCATGGGCCCGGTAATTGGAGCTATCATGTGCGCCTCTTCGTTTGGCTGGAGGTCAACTGAGTATCTATCTGGAGTTCTTATGGCGGGACAAGTAATTATATGCATCCCCTTGCTGGATGAAACCTATGAGCATATAGTGCTTACCAAGAAGGCACGCCAATTGCGGATTGCAACGGGTAGTTGGGCCTTACATTCAAAGGTGAGTTTGAGTTTGACAAATAAGAAGTGGCTCTTGCTAACATTCTCTGAAGAAAGAAGAATGGAATGTCTCTGGAGCGGAACTTGCGACAACCTACCTTCTTCGTCCTATGCAAATGATGGTGACACCAATCTGCCTGCTGGTCAGCACTTACGCTTGCTTTGTCTACGGTTCGTCATATGTCACTCTCATTATTGGCCTCTGCTAATAAGATCTTGAAATAGCAATTTTGTACGCCAACCTGAAGAGTGTATCTGTCGAATATGAGAATGTCCGTGGCTGGCCCACCATCACTGCTACCTTCCCATTCATCGCTATTCTGGTTGGTATTATATTTGCTGCCCCGGTAAACCTCTACAACAACCAGTACTACTATCTTGTGCGATTCCGACTCAATGGTCACCGGGCTGTACCTGAGGCTCGCCTACCACCGATGATAATTGGGGCGTTTGCATTCACAGCCGGCCTTTTTATCTTTGCTTGTGAGTGTGGCACCAACATATGACACTTACGAGTCTTACCGGGGGATATATTTACTAAACTACATGGCAGGGACTTCTGCGCCGAGTGTTAATTACTGGCCCTCTCTGATTGGCCTCTTTTTGGTTGGCTTCGGGTACACTACCATTTTCCAGGCCGCTCTAAGCTACATGCTCGATACTTTCACTCAGTTTGCTGCGAGCGCTGTCGCTGCTAATACCTTCCTGCGATCGACAATGGCGGGCGCCTTCCCACTATTCGCTGCCCCCATGTATGGCACCCTTGGTATCAATTATAGTATGACAATAATGGGTGGAATTTCTGCTGTGTTGACTCCAGTCCCTATTCTGTTCTTCATCTGGGGCAAGAAAATCCGTGCTAAGAGCAAATGGAGCAAGCATGCTGCTGCGTGATTACGAGAATACGCTGTTTTGAAGCGGACACGCTGGGCGATTGATCGAAGCTGGACTTGCCGATCGCCCCAGCACTAAGAAAAAAGAGATGATATCTCTCCAATCTGATACTGCGCACGTCTTTCACGAAAAATCCGATTTTTCTATGCCATTCGCCTTGTTATTTCTGGTTTCTTGCTCGTTTTATTATGTTTTCTGTGATTGCTATTTCTATCAATCTGCTGGCAGAGTCAACATCCAAAGAAGCAAGCGAGGAGTTGGTTGATTTCACGATTATTATCATATTGCGCGTCAAACAAGGGAATATAACTAATAAATGTCGAGAATATTTCAACATGAGTTTCATGTCTAAACCAACCTTGGAAATAGTCAAATCCACGAATGTTCACGGGTATCATTTATTGTCGATATCTTTCTCCTTCAGGGCATCGCTCGGTCTCTGCTTCAAAATTCTGACTACTACTGATTGCCTTTCTATCCCATCCGCGCGCACAATTTTACACCCGCAGCGCCGTAGAAAATTTCGTTCTATAGCTGAAAACTTCGCTGGGAGCTTTTCGGCCTCTATATCAAAAGAGCATTGAGAAGCGGAGATGAACAAAGAAGTATCAGGAAAGTTTTGGGGATTGGCACATGCAGGGGAGATGCGAGGATCCTTCGGGTCTACTTGGCCCATATTAAGACAATTATGGCACAAGTGTGAAAAGCTACGGACGGAAAACATTGCGCATAATCTAGTTTGAAGAGTCGGCTTGCGGTTTGTCTGGGGTAGCAATATTCATGTCTGTTGGTCCGTAGAAGCAGATAGTGCGGAAGGCGTTCGCTTTCTCTTAATGACTGAATAGTTCGGATGTAGATGATATCGCAAGTGCAATGGTCGCTCCGGCACTAAAGCCCGATAGCGAGATGTATGAAGTATCGAAGCGATCTGTCTGCGGTCGTACCCAGCTGGCAACACCCTCGGCATCATCATACGCCGCAGGAAATGGATTTTCGGGTACAAGCCGGTAGTACACATCGATTACTGTATAGTCTGTCAATTCGCGACATAGCGACAGTGCTCGTCATCTGAGCCAAATGTTTTCAAGACAAAACCACTGCCACAGAAGTTGATAACACAGGCGTGTATAATTGGGCGCCTTCCGGTTTGTAAACATGCGTCTTGGGTCACACCGGTGTGCAACATGTCGCTGTGACGATGATAGCAACCGAATGAGAGATTGGTAGAGTAAAAATCGGGGGAAATGAGCACAGACATCTATGCACGATGGTAATCAAATTTCATTCAAGGCCAAAAGCGCTTTGGGAGGTGCTTCGTCCCAAGATCGGCGGTCATTTTGCGGATAACGAGTTCTCCTGGGATCGTCACGGCGCCAAGTCTAAGATTCACGAGTTGTTGGCTTTGAATGCCTAGAAAAATAAGTTAAGATGATAGAGTCGATTACAACGCGCTTTGACATAAAGGAGATTCAAATGTTGAAAGAAAGTTATCTGGAGAAGTGGGTCTTGCGGTCTCTTCCTTGGTTCAGTCCTGGTTTCCGCTCAACAGTCAATTTCTTCTACGATTTTGACATCTAAGCAGACCCATGGAAGAACCCTGTAATTGCTGAAATGCTGGGTCAAGGGATACGGTGAGGTTAGACCGGTCGACCAAGAGATAGAAGCAGAGAAATTAGTTGTCAATATATCATTTATCAGTTCATCGGTCATAATATTCCGGGCCGTATTATTTGTTCCAATATACAAATTTAAAATGTCTCCAAGGGGTATAAACTGTCAAATGTCCACACTTGAGGGTCACCAAAGAAGACTTCATCAAGCGAAATGTCGGTATCGTCGAACATGGGCTGCATCTGTTAGCAAGGGTACTTGGAATAGGAGGATAATACACACATTCATTTCTGGAAAAGGGTTATCAAAAGCACCCAGCACCGGTAAAGCGTTCGTTGACGAACCATGCTGCGGTTTATCCTGTGGAGTCCCGTTAGTCGAACGTCTTGAGGCCACGGCTTGGAAACGAACCTGTCCCGCTGGCAAATTGATGACTTTCTCTTTTGCGATATGAATGTCCTCTTGAGATGCTAAGATTCGATAGTATTGCCTGGCAACCCGGTCGATGGCTTGCTGGTTTTCCACCGTCGAGGTATCAGGAGAGCTTGCTGATCGAAGAAGAGCGCATCCAGCCGAAATGTACCAGTAGTGGGTATAACCGGTTCCAAGCTGGGTTATTCGATCCTCCAGCATACCAAGAGCTTGATCAATGTATTCGGCAAAAGTCGGTATACTGGAACTCAAAAGAAGGTCGTCTAGGCTGAAGTCAACATGCTGTGATCAGAACATCGTAGTCCACTTACTCTGTAGGGAGAGGGAAATATATGCGTTTTGGCAGATTATAAGACCACTTCGAAAGTAGTCATGGCGAATCAATAGCAAAGCATAGTTACCGGATTCGTTCAGTCTCTTGTATTGATCCAGGATATTCGCGGCTGCATCAAAGCAGACCATCCTAGAAAGCGAATGGCGGCTTGTTCTTTCTGGTTGGCGAGCGAAAGGACTATGTAACATAATGAGGAACTGTCGGAGTTGAACATCCAGTAACGTCCGCGCCGCAAGAGAGAGCCCAACGCCACTTGCGGGTTGATCCTTTGTCCAGGGTGGGAGTTTCTTGAGTTCCTGCATAATCATTTCTTCATATTCCAGGACCTCTTCGTATTTGACAGGCACTTTCAGATCATTCACTATTGAATTCAAGGAAGCCCGCAACTGGAAGCTACCACCGGACAGATAAAGAAACGAAGTTTGGGTATACTCGTTTGCTGGTTTGGCCTGTGATTCATTTTCAATTTCATCCGACAAATCCTCGTCCTCGATATTCAGGGCAGTCTTGGTGTCGGTAGACAAGCCAGAGGAAGTCGAGGCCATGCCGCGGTCAATGGACGCTTGCAACTCCAATTCAATCATAGTACCCCATAACCGGCGTCGCATTTCGCGATCAAAATCGGACACCTTATCACCCAAAATGCTTGGATCTCGATGAAAGCCAGCAGCCATAGCCTCTCGGACAAGTGTTCCTGCTTCTGTCCAGAATCTCTTTTTCTTGATACTGTTCACCTGCTTGGCTACAATGAGAAGGCAGCGTACCTGCCACACAGCCAAATATATATTCTTCTGACTATGATGTCTTAGCCAAGACTCTGCTGCTTCAACCCATAAGGTTGCACGCTCCCGCCCGAGGGAGCTGTCGCCGATGTATCGAACGCTTTCCTTGCGCGTGATGCAACTTGTACAGGCCATGAGCAATAACACTGTCATCACAAAGGCCGGTCTTGCGGATGCTCGATCCTCGAGAAAATCAGCATACTCTTTCCAGAAGCTGGGTCTATGAAGAATCCGATAAATGTTTTCAAAAGTGTCAAAGTACAGATGAACGAGGTCGTCCATCAACTCTCGCTCGGGGAAAAGGTAAGCCAGATCCAGTTGAGGTGTGGATAGAGTATTACTTTTCTCAACCTTCCACCTCTTTTGTAAATCTTTGAGACCATGCTGAGTCCTGTACAATGATTTTTGGTGATTTATCGCTTCTTTCATGAAGAGTCGAAGTTCGGGAAACTATTTTTCATGAGCAAGGCTTCATTACAAAGTCTGAGAATGATATACTAACATGACCGATAAGGCTAACAGCATTACTTCCACCATAGTATTGTGTTTTGAAGTTTTCTCCGCGAAATATAACTCGTTGAAAGGTGTCTTGCGATGGCTCGGTGGCACTCCCGTCATTGTCACCTTTGACCGCAGGTCGCTGGGGGTGATTGGGAGCCATCTGAGCTATTTCGCCTAAAAGCTGCCAGGTGCCATTATTTTTATCAGCTTGCAAAGAAGGAAATTGTGTTGGGATAGTCGCTTTCAAGGGCGCAATCTGGGTATGCGGGGAGATCCCCTCATAGGTTGGGGCTCCAGTGGCTGTAGACGCGGGCGCAGCTAGCTTAGACGTTTGATCAGGGTGAGGAGGTATATCATAGAAACAAGATTGACCTTGCCCAGCCTTCTTGCATCGAGTACAAGAAGGAAAACCACGATCGCATTTCAATTTGCGCCGCCGACATGCATCACAAGAGTAGGTCTTGCGTTTCCGCTTGACTCCATGAGACCCCGACTCGGGAGGAGACGCGGAGTTGCGCACCTGGGCGCTCGGTGATAACATCGCTGCAACGCGAAATTAGCGTGGTACAAGGGCAAAATCACGGACTTGGTCCTCAAATGCGAGAGATGAATTTTATGAACTCCGAACTGAGCGATGCGACTTGACGGACTTGGCGGATCCTGTGAGTGTAACTCCGCGTAATTCCGAGGCTTATGCCGCAACCCTCGGGGTTGCTTGATTTTCGGGTCTTCACGAAGAAAGAAGAAATTCACCATTTCATGGAGAATAGATCGTTCTCGTTCCAGAAGAACTGATCCATCAGCCATAAATTATCTATGCTGATTCCATCAATGGCAGGTTGCTCCGCTTGTTGTGTCTCTACAACACCGACGCCCACTTCATCAAATTTAGCGGCTGACCATGATTTCACAATCGTGAAGATCTTGACTGCCCTGTCTAAATATCCGTTCCTGGCTTGCTCGCCCAAGATATCTCTTGCTTCCGAGAGTTGGACTATCAGGCGATTCATCACTTCTAGAAGGTCGACCGTGCTACGGACCAGGCTCAGGTCCCAAGCAGGATCTTTCAAAACCGAGAGTTTGAACAATACGACAATCGATCGTGCCAGTTGCATAAAAAGGATAAAAGATGTTGCATTGTACTCGGTCGGATAGATGGCGAAGATATTGTCGAAAGATGTTTTCACTGTTTGCAAACAATTGAACATAGATTCAAGTCTCTGTGGTTCAGATGAACCTGCGCAGGATATGAGGGAACCGAAAAGTATGATATCAGTATAGTAGATGGAGCTGAGAAGGATTTCTATTTAAGAAAGTCAGTTAAGAAGCGCTAAGTAAGGTACCAAGTTACCAGCAGACATCAAAGTGGTTTACTTACGGTTCTGTAGCAACAGCGGTGAAATACCAGCCTTTATATCCTCCATTCTCTTCCGCAGCACTGAGACATAAAACGAAGAAGGAATCTCCGTGGTATTCTTGGCACTTTCTAGCTCTCCGGCGATGCGCTGTAGTCGTAATTGATGAGCAAAAAGCTCATCATATACCGATTCTCGGCTGCGGCTTAAGATCTCCAGGTATTCATCCATAGTGGATGTCCACTGGAGCGGGTCGGTCATCCCAAAGTATGAGGATACCATAGAACTCAACAGAAAGCAGCCCAAGACGGCCCTCATCTCTTCCATACTCCGTACAGAAGTTCTTGGGCCAAGGTAGTCCTTCCCCATTGGAAGCATGTTGGAATCTTCTGGGGGGGCTTTATTAAGACGCAAGTCGAACACCAATGTGACTGCAAGCTGCATCAAGCGCGGTACTCTGGTTGGCATACCGTGGAGAAGGCTATCGTTTCCCCACACGATAAAGATGAGAAGACCAAGGAGTAGTTCGATATCCACAGGTTTTTCATTGTCAAAAAACATGCGGTGGGTCACAGTTTCCTTGACCTTTTCATTAAGAGCTATTTTAGTTTTCGTCGATTGCGAAGATACAGCCATGATACATAGAAAGAGGAAAGGGCGGTTGGTCCTAAGTGTTTCCGCATCCTCTGGGATGTGAATAAATGCAAAGTATTTCAGCATACGGTCCCTGAAGTAGGCAAGACTTTCTTCTGGCGGAAGACCCAAAGCATTCAAAATATTTGAGGAAGGAAATGACGTTAAAGAACTCGGAAACTCATTTTGAGAAGCGTCTGGCGATACAGAGCGTTGAGTAGGAGCGCTGCCTTGTTGAGCCTGCAATAGAGAGACAAGGCCGTCGATCTTCCCCTCTATTTGGGCGAACTGAGATGATGTACCACCTCCCCGGGAATTAGCAGCCCGCATATTCTTTCCAGGCGTACAAGGCTTGGCCAGTCGATGGCACCGTTCACAGCCGGCGCCTCCGGGCCTCGAAACGCATTTGCACTTAGCCCTTGAGCAGTTCAAGCATGCCTAAAGAAATCCACAGTCAGCTACATTCATATAATTGGCTAGTCCAAGTACCTTTCCATAAGGCTGCACGCTATTCGGCGTTTTATGAGCCTTCATGCTGGCCAGATGTTGTAACTTGCGGAGATCATCGATGCGCCTCCCCTTAAGCGGCATTCCAACGCCGAACGCCGAGACCGGAGCGAAGAAGCCCGAGCGCCGATGACCGCTCTAGCACTTATAAGATCTCGGTGTTGTCGCTGGAGACAAAGGAAATATATATTCTATAGAAAGCTTCTGAAGTACTGGTAGGATTTATGTTTGAATTTCGTGCTCAACCAAATGCGGGGCATCTTGAGTACAAGGGTATTGATTATGTTGCGAAAGGCTATGTAGTCAACAACTGTTGGGACTTGAGAGCAGTTCGGGATTGAGCATTTCAAGGTAGCCGAAGTTGCCTTTTAAATAACTAACGGTGGTAGGAAGCGGTATTCTGGAGTGGAGTTGGTATAGCAGCCCTTGTAAATGAAGTGATAAAGTTGATATCCGACGAAATAGTCACCAGTTTCGACATCGGCAAGGCTGCCCTGTCCGCGCATAGAACTTCCATAACAGTCCATATGATAATCAGATGCGCCAATTTCCAATCTCACGTCGTCTGATCCATGGATAGATAGTAGTTATCCCTTTGCAAAGCCGTAACTAGACTTTTCTCGCACTTACCATTACATATTATTGTCGCCATTGAAGGTAGTACTCAAAGGACAGCTACTTCTATTTACTCTGATGATTCGTATGATATCAATCTAGGTAAAAATCAAGGGGTCTTACCTAGGTAATGTAATAGGGGGTACAATGAAGCGCATACTTCCATTACCACTCACACTCGTCCAAGTCGCATGGCATCCCTTGTTACGTCTCGAGTTAGTTTTCAAAAAGGCATCGGAATCGCCGAGCCCCAAGGTATTGAGATCCACGTTATTTATTTCCCGCATTTCGTCACTCCGATGTCCCCGATATCTACCGAGTTATTCGGTTATATGCTCATTCCAACCTTTCGGACGTAGTCCACCATGAGTTCCAGAGTTGAAAAAGACGCGGCAAGCAAGCATCCCTTGTGGCTTGGTTAGCTTGATATTAATTTTGCCGAAGTTTCCGCTCAATAATACTACTTTCTCTAGAAATTACTACGTCACGGTATGCTGGTCAAGTTTTTTTGAACAGAAATGTCCTTCTCATTAGTTCGCAATAGGCGTGGTGGCGTGTTAGCCACGCCTAAGCGAGTTCGCGGAACAGGGACGCTTTCCGGCTACCTACAGTGGAAACGTCGCGGCAGCAACGAACCTGCAGCGGCTCTTCGGCAATTGCGCAGACCAAGCTGGCTGGTGGCATTAAAGTTGTGTTTCAGACTGTGTCGACCCTACAGGGTGGAGATACACCCTTGTTCACAGGGATAGCCCTTTGTCGATCTTTGCCGTTCAGGCCGATCTCTCACGAACTACCCCTTGCAAGAGCTTTTGCGGGCAATTGTTGATTTGTAAGGTCGAATGATAGATCACCTGTCAAAGAATCAGGGGAGTCCTCAAGAACTGCAAGGAATTGTAAATATCTTTTTCCTTGGCTCCTGAAGGATGGCACATGCGACCAAGAAGGCATGTATAGAGGGGCTCTCGGCATTGGCCGCCAAGTCCCATCAGTATGGCTCTTTGTCGTACTTCGACCACGTCAGCTGAAACCGTCAGCAGTTTCCCCCAGATGATCGTACAGGCTGAATGCTTATTTTTCTAGCACACCAAATAAAATCTAGCATGATCGACACTTGGCGCGGGAGCAAACACACACCGGAAATAAGGTTGACGCGGCTTGGAACCATAAGCCCTTGCATACCGGTGAATCCAGCCTCGCAAAATATTGCTTAGAAGAAATGAATGAGGGGGTAAATGACCAAAGTATCCAGTAATAGATTGCGTCTAACTAAATACAGTCTGACACCTGAAACAATGGCCCATATGGAGCTTGTGGCTTCCCGTCGTCTCGAGCACCGCCGTAGCCTACTACCATGCACAATGACCACATATGTGCATAAACTGGGGGCTGAACTGGGGGCTGAACTGGACATACTAGATAGGCTCTTTTATCTATGTATACTTATGTTCACAACACCGGTGCTCCGACTGAGTGAAGTTATACTATAGTGTTCCTGCTAGTGGCCACTACTCCTAGCGGTTATACCATGGTTATGTCGTGTCATCCATTTGTAAGATCTATGTTCGAACAATATCATGTCAAATTCCCATGTTTGGTTTTCATCTTGTGATCAAAGGTGATAAGCTGGTAGAGGTATCGCCTGGACGTTGGTACCTGCAGGGCTGTCCAAGGGGTATGCACGCTACTGTCGAGTTTCCGCAAAAAGATCCCCCTGTTCAAGGATTGTTTCATGTTCCTCTATTCATCACATAGGTCATATGCACGAGCGTAAATCCACGTGCCTCGCTCGATCTCGGAAGTGTATCTCAATTCAGGCTGAAACGCGAATCCAGGGTGCGCAACAAATTTCCCTTGTGCGGCGAAGCATTCCAGCCGCTGGCATTATAAGGATGCCATTGAATCAATTTTATTAATAATTGAACAAGGCCAACACCCCAAGATGTGTTGGTATGAAGCTGACGCCTGATCTCCCCGGCTAAAGCTATAGCCCTTTAATTTTCGTAGAAGATCGACAGGAACATTATCAAGAAAGGATAATGTAGGGGCCTCCCCAAAGAATGCAAACTAATAATCGTAAGCTTTTGCTGCCATGCTCAAAGGACTCTAGCTTCGCCCCCCCTTGTGCAGCATGCATGATCTCCATGTGATCTACCACGTTTGAGCAACGACCCGTTTCGGGCTTGCGAAGCTTCCGGACAGGGCCATCATCCCACGCGACAACCCGTGCATTTTTGAGTTTTGGATTTACTGACCCTCAAATGTTGTCAAATGCAGTCCTCACGGACCATCTAGAACACGCGGGATGACGGTACCCCTTGAGTCCCTGCACTAATCCGATCTCTCCCTGAAGACCAAGACCGCGTATACTTGCGTATATGCGCGTTAAAATCTCCGGCTGTTACCCATTCCACGGCGGTTATGCTGTTTTTGGTCATCCCCGTTGCGTCCCCGTAGTGAGACATGTGGTTTGCCATGTGTTGGCACCGCCCTAGAGAATGCCAACAACTCATTTCTGGTTCGTGAGATGTACGAAGCGTGGAAGGTAGCCCCACAGGAGGTTATCGCGCATCTTGTACCTGCCTCTTGGCCCTAGCACTGTGCGTCATTCAGGCCAATCAACTCCGCCTCGTCGCCTGCTTCGCAAGGATTGGCGAGTATGTGTATCAGCCTATGGCTTTGGCCAGCTTCCGCTCTAGGAATTCCAGGCCTAATTACACTCCCTCCTGTAGATCATTCGAGGCGGAGCTTAGCGAGCCTGAAGGGAGATTGTGTCACAGGGGCCGCGAGTAGTGGACCCTGCTGTCGTGGGCATTGAGCCTAATTTAGTCGACGACGATCGTTTGCTCATTCTTTTCTGCTTTGGAGACCCTTCTCGGAGCCTATGTGGGCCGCAGCTATGAGCCACGCTTTTGACTGCGGCATAGCCTTGCAGCTTCCCATACATATATAGAGCTTCAATCCCCCCGCCCTATGGATGGCTTCATCACTCGAGATCAATTCATCCAGCCTCAAAGCCGCAAAGCCAAATTCGTTTCTTTACCACTATCTTCAACAATTGGTTTTGATACTTCTCTGTTCTTGGAGACCTCTTACTTCCCAAGTAAATCTCAAGACCAATATGTCAATTCCGGAACCAACAACCTCATGGTATGCATGGCCCGAAGTGTGCTAAGAAGAAACCTTGGAAGGAATACTAACATTCTGTATCGAAGTTCTCACAAAGGTGCTCCGAAGACAATAATCCATCATAGCAACATGACACAAGTCTCAAGATCCAGCCGCAACACTGTCGATCGATTCATTCGAGCACCTACATCCGAAGGCCCATACTTCCTCGGCGCACGCGCAGCAGAAGGGCAAAGACACCTTGATGGTCTCTCAAATCAACTTAACGCTATGGACGAAATCCTGAGGGCAAGGAGTTAGGCATGAAGAGTAAGACAAGAAGCTCTAAATTGGGCAAAGTGATACCCTGTCTATGTATTTCCATTATCTAGTTAAGCCAGCGCTAGTGAATATATGTTCAAGTCAAACCGCAAGGAAAAAACCCCCATACGAAGCTTTGATTATAAAAACTTCATCATGTAGGAAGCAACATCCTCGTACTTAGTGCTAGGGAACTCATGGCCAGCATCATAGAATTTGAAGATTGCGTTTCCACCCAAGGCAGCCGTGGCATCTGTGACGAGATCATCCTTGCCGATGATTCCATCGTTGTTTCCACACAAAATATGAACCTTGTCATTTGGAAGCCCCTTTGCAACCTGGGTGCCTGCAGGTGCTTCGTTCTGAGCGCGCAAGTACGCACCAAGTCGACTCCAGGCGCCCCATTGCTTTGATCGGAATATCGGACCATACCGCATAGTGGACATAAACGCATGAACGAATCCATGGTTGTTGTCCACCTGCCAGACAACCGACTCAGGAACACTAAGATGAGGATACTCACGAGAGAGAATCTGAGTTGCGGCTTCTTTTGCGCCTGCAAACTCTTCCGTGAGAGCATCATCCACATTGACCTTGTTCTCACTCTTGGGCTTTTCCTTTGGCGGTACCAAAGGACCACCCCGAAGACGCCTCTTGACAAAGAAGCCAAGAACGCTCTCGGGAATGAGACCACGGGAGTAAAGAAGGCGGGCCTGAACATTAACATGGTCGTCATGCATCATGCCGGATGGGGCCAAAAGGACCAGCGATGACAACATATTTGGAAAATACGAAGCGAAATTTGCCACAATACCGCCACCCAGGGAGTATCCCAGAAGACAAAACTTGCCGGAGTCGGCGCCAGTCCAGGAGATAGGCGACGACGTTAAAGCGAGCAGAATTTCCGTGGCGAAAAGCCGCTCATCCTGGGGGAGATCAGAGGGGCAATCAGAGTATCCACGTCCAAACCTAACATGAATTAGCTTATTGGCTTGAGATAAATATCGTTAACTAATTTGGTGCATGACCTACAGGTCGAAAAGGATCACTCGACAGCCTCGATCCACTAGCGCATGGGCCAGCCCTCCTAGAGCGATACAAGGTGTTGTTATGCCATGAACCATCAGCACCTTGGGGCCATCTTCTCGGCCCCATTCATAAACTCGGAGGGTACCGTATGGGCTTTCAACATCACGACCGCCTGGGAGCACATCGTTGGGGAGGGGCAGCGTGCGGCTCTCCTGTTCCGACAGACCAGGTAGGAGGGTTGAGCGGGGTGAAGGGATAACGCTCTTTTCTGGATCTCCACTTCTTATAAGAGATTGAGCTAGAAGCCCCAATGCAAATGATGCGGCCAACAGTGGGAGCTGTGCGCGATGATCGGCCCAGGAGGCGGAAAGGAAATCCGCGGTTCGGTGGTACAGAGCCATGGGTGCTTCGGGTAACCCCTGGGAGCAAGCGTTTCGGAGACTTCTTCAATTCGATTCGGTGATCTGAGGTTGTCTTTCTGGTGAGTTGCACGTTTGAAGGCTACACCGCTGCGAAGGCGCGAGTTGAGAGATGAAAGAGAATAAGGGCCGGGACCGAGGCTCAGCAATTGGGCCTTATCATACGCGATAAGCGTGATCGCCGACGATCAGTGTGGATACCGTCGGGTCGGGTGTTTTCTGATAAGCCTTCCGTCATCACAACACTTCAAGGGCTTGGTTACCCAGGTATATTCAACAAATGTCCGAGTAAGAAATCCATCTGGATATCCATATGTAGACTCGTGAGCCCATTTCCACATGTAAAGATTCCAAGATTCCCCCAGGCTTGGAAAATCTTAGAATATTCGTACTGTACTAGCGACGTGAGGTACAGATATATTATCGCAATCGGATCTCACTGGTATTTAGTCCACGGGTGCATTTCACGATTTTGGGGCACACGAAAGACCCTCAAAGTTGGAAGTTATTGAGTAGTTAGGCTTGCATGGGAATGTAGAAGTGGAATCGATTCTTTTCTGTAAATTCTTAAAACTCAGGCATACTAGTCGCTTCGCATTGAACTTGAACGGATGGGGCCCTATCTACAAATTTTTCTCATGATTACTACATGCTGAGCCACCAGCGCTTGCTATGTGTCTTCTCATTGAAGGATAATTTAGCCATAATCCCGTTGCATCCCTGGACTTCGCGAAAGAGGGGCCGGACGAAGATGAAACGATTTAGGCTAAATTAGCTAAGGCATCATGCTATTAAGCGAACAACTAAATAGCCAAATTGCATTGTCTTATCCTAAAAGACTTTTTGAATATGTATGAAAAATGTCACAGATGTTGAAGTTTTTCCGGAAGTTTTTATCTTTTAATAGATATCCGGTTTACCTAGATACGAAGCCTGAGGTGATCAACAGCAACTTGGAAGAGCCACATTACTACCATGGTCAGCGTGACATGATGTCTTTTTTTTTCCCGGATAATATGGCTATACAGTTACAAAAGATCCCGGCTATTTCGATGTAAGGTGCCAAGTTGATCTCGCATGGTTATAATTAATCCGGAGAGGGAAATTAAGGATCATCTCCTGCAATGGAGCCGAAAGCCGACTGAGCCACTAGCCTTGGTACTGTCCCCTTCGCCTAACCCCACAAGCAGGACCCTGAAGAAAAGCCCTGACTTAAGATGAGCACTTAGCTGTTTCTGGCCACGGCTCAGGGTCCGCTCTCAATTCAATCCTCGGCGCGTACCGTCTCATCAATCTGTACCCTATTTTATAGTGAAGGAAATTAGATGAAGGGTTTGATGGCTGATATAGAATACCACCTAGCTATGCAAGAGAGTCATTTCTTCCATGAATAGCCGTTGAATGGGCCAAGGATAGAAGTATAAATTGCACACATTTCCCATCTTGCTGGTTTGATTCCATCATTGCAGGACAAGACACTCATTCAATTCTCTCTTTGATTAAATCATGCACCAACACGCACTTCTTTTCTCTGCGATTGCCGCAACTGTTGGAGCCCAGCAGGCTGGGACTCTACAGACAGAAACACATCCAAGCTTGACTTGGCAGCAGTGCACTTCTGGCGGTAGCTGCACGAGCCAATCTGGCTCAGTTGTCATTGATGCGAATTGGCGCTGGACTCATTCAACAAGTGGTTCGACTAACTGCTACACTGGCAACACGGTATTTAATTTAATTTGTCAATTTACTTCCAACTAAAAGCTAACATTGAGATTACAGTGGGATGCCTCGCTCTGTCCCGATGATGAGACCTGCGCAATAAATTGTGCCCTGGATGGCGCTAGCTACGAGTCTACCTACGGTGTCACAACTAGTGCGGATAGTTTGACCATTGACTTTGTCACTGGATCTAACGTTGGTTCTCGACTATTTTTGATGAAGGATGACACGACCTACGAGTCCTTCAAGCTGCTCAACAGAGAGTTCACATTCGACGTTGATGTTTCGAAGCTCCCATGTGGTCTCAACGGGGCTCTTTACTTTGTTGCCATGGACAGCGATGGTGGCCTATCGAAGTACGCCAATAACAAGGCTGGTGCTAAATACGGTACTGGATACTGTGACTCGCAATGCCCCCGTGATCTTAAATTCATCAACGGACAGGTGAGACCATGGTCAGATAATTATCTCAAGGCAAACCACTTACTCGTGCTTTAGGGCAATGTGGATGGCTGGGTACCATCGACCACCGACTCCAACTCCGGAGTTGGCAACCACGGCTCTTGCTGCGCAGAGATGGATGTATGGGAGGCAAACAGCATCTCCAATGCCGTGACGCCCCACCCTTGCGACACCGCTACCCAGACTATGTGTGAGGGTGACTCTTGCGGAGGAACCTACTCTGCCGAGCGCTATGGAGGCACATGCGACCCTGATGGCTGTGACTTCAACCCGTACCGCATGGGTAACACTAGCTTCTTTGGTCCAGGCAAGACTGTTGACACCGACTCCACAATAACCGTAGTTACCCAATTTATCACCGCCGATGGCACCGACAGCGGCACCTTGAGCGAGATCAAGCGGTTGTACGTCCAGAACGGCAAAGTTATTGCCAACGCAAACTCCGATATCAGCGGTGTCACCGGTAACTCCATTAACGCGGACTTCTGCACCGCCCAGAAGAAGTCTTTCGGAGACGAGGATATCTTCTCTCAACACGGTGGTTTCTCTGGTATGAGCGAGGGTCTTGCCAACGGCATGGTTCTCGTTATGAGCTTGTGGGACGACCACTATGCCGACATGAACTGGCTTGACAGCAATGACCCTGCTAATGGTACTGCCAGCGACCCAGGTGTGGCTCGTGGTACTTGCAGCACTACAGCTGGCGACTCCAAAACCGTGGAGTCACAGCACGGCTCTGCGAACGTGAAGTTCTCCGGTATCAAGTTTGGTCCTATTGGATCGACTTATTCCTCCTGAGAGCCTGGCTTATGATAGACGGGTTAACTATCACCGGGGAAGCTCTGAATATTGCAGATGAGCATATACGACGAGGGGGGATTGATGAAGGACTGGTATCGCTTTCATTCGTTCGAGCTTTTTTTATATTTGTGTATTTACCTTTTGACTTTGATTCACTTCTGAGAAATGCCATTCGTTAAGCACTGAAAGAAAAGAAGTAGTTTCAAGCGCCCTCATTCGCCAGCTGGCCGACGAACCAGCGTTGTAGTCGAAGCAAAAAAGCGGAAGATCTTCGGTCCGTCGCAGAAAAAAAGCAGCTGCTAGAGCTTCATGTGACCCCAGCCGCTCGAAAGCTGCACATCTTCAATCCCCGAGAAGAAAAAAAAAAAAAAGCACGCACTGGACTTCAATTAGTGACGCGTTCATTCGCTTGATCACTCATCCAGCGGGCCATCATGTTCGACACGGTATGCACTCTGCCGCTGTCGTCGGATCTTTTCACCCAAGCCATCCACCCGCGGGAGCCAGTAGTTTCTGTTGGTCTAGCTTCCGGTCATGTCCAGACTTTCCGACTGCCATCTGAGGATGTCGACAGCAATGACGACGCGGGGTCCAATTCCTCTGCTCGCAATGGCAAGGGACACATCGATACCATGTGGCGGACGAGGCGACACAAGGGTAGCTGTCGGTGCCTTGGATTTGGAGTGGACGGCGAGACACTATACTCTGCTGGCACCGATGGTCTCGTAAAGTTTGCGAAGACAGAGAGCGGTCGGGTGGAAAATAAAATCGCAATTCCACAAGAGAAGGACGGGTAAGGCCTGCTACTACAGACATTGCCAATATTCAGGATCCTAATCGCTGACATGTGAATACACAGCTCTATCGATGCGCCAACTGTTATTCACGCATTATCACCTCAAACCCTCCTTCTCGCAACGGACTCTAGCGCCTTGCATCTCTACGATCTCCGAGCTCCCTACTCTCGTGTATCCGCACGCCCGGAACAATCCCACCACCCCCACGACGATTATGTTTCCTCGTTGACTCCGCTCCCCGCCTCCGATACCAGCACCTCAGGCTTTAGCAAACAATGGGTTACAACTGGTGGGACTACTCTGGCGGTGACTGATCTGCGGCGCGGGGTGCTAGTACGTAGCGAGGACCAGGAGGAAGAATTGATTACCTCTACATACGTCGGCGGACTACCGACTAGTGGAACTAGCCGTGGAGAGAAAATCGTTGTGGGTAACACTGCTGGTGTCGTGACTCTCTGGGAGAAGGGTGCATGGGACGATCAAGACGAGCGAATCTATGTTCACCGCGGCGGCGATGGTGGCGAGTCAATTGAGGCTCTGGCGGTCGCGCCTGATGAGCTGGGCCAGGGCAAGCTTGTGGGAGCCGGCCTAGCCAATGGACTCGTTAAGTTTATCCGCATTGGACCTAACAAAGTTGTTTCGGAGGTAGTTCACGACGAGACGGAGGGTGTTGTTGGACTAGGATTCGATGTCGAAGGCCGCATGGTCTCTGGTGGAGGACAGGTCGTCAAGGTCTGGCATGAGGCTGTCGACGCCGTGGGCAACGGCGAAGCTTTGGCCGGCGAGAAGCACATGATGGGAGATAGTGACGACAGTGACGACGATTCGGATAGCGACCGCGAGAAGAAGGGGGCGGCTGAACGAAAGAAGCGGAAGAAGGCGAAGGGCAAGGACCGTAGCGGCGGACAGCACGTTATGGCTTTTCACGATATGGACTAGCGCTGCATGTACAACCTGATACCCATCTGCAGATTACAAATAAAAGGAAATGAATTGATCCAGACTGGGCTTTTGTCCCTAAAAGCGCATCAACTTATGGTAATCTCACGCTCGAATTGCTCAGCTTCGGCAAAAGTCTAGCCGTGGTGGAGCCTGGAGGCTGATTCATGCTGAACTAAGGTTGAGGTAATTCCGCCTCAGCAAAGAAATGCGCACAGAGATTCGCATGTTGAAGCCACCAGAAGATGCATGAATGCACGGAATATTGCATATAATAGATCTGAAGACAGGGATTGGTGAACTGCCTCTGGAAGACAAGATCTAAATTTCTGCCGTAACTGTGTAGTCCTGGAAAAACCCCACGGCCCCACGGAACTTGGCATTGATCGGAAGATAGTGGGGGTTTGCGGGGACATAGTCGGATTTAAAACGACAGTATTATCTCGCACTGGAGAATTCAAATCCAGTTTGCCTTAAACATGGACACATTCGAGTACAACCCTAATCCAGGCCGTGTCATCTTTGGCAGCGGCACGCTGCAGAAACTGCCCGATGAGATCACCCGTCTACAGCTAAAGTCTCCACTGGTGCTTTCAACACCACAGCAGGTCGATCAAGCCGCGAGTGTCAAGGATGTACTGAAGGGTCAGGTAGCAGGCATCTTCAGCGAAGCCACTATGCACACCCCTACCAATATCACCGACAAGGCACTTGAGTATGCAAAGGCGCAAGGTGCTGATTCAGTGATCTCCATTGGCGGAGGAAGTACTATTGGTCTGGGCAAAGCGATCAGCATTCGAACTGGGCTGCCTCATATTTGCATTCCAACGACTTATGCCGGCAGCGAGATGACGCCAATCCTGGGTGAAACTGCAGATGGCCTGAAGAAAACTCGCTCAGATCCCAAAATCCTGCCTGGAACGGTGATCTATGATGTCGACTTGACTATGACCTTGCCTGCGAGCATGAGCGCCACGAGTGGTGTCAATGCCATAGCGCATGCTGGTAAGAATTTTAGCCCTTTGGTAGTACACACTGAGGCTCTATAACTCCGACGACTAATATGACATTTCTTGGTATGACCAACAGTCGAAGCCCTATATGCCCGAAATTCAAACCCAATTATCAACTTGATGGCTCTTGAAGGAACTCGGGCCCTAGCCAGTGCCCTACCTGAAATCGTCGAAAATCCATCCTCTCAATCTGCTCGATCAAAGGCACTCTATGGAGCGTGGCTTTGTGGAACTTGCCTAGGTAGTGTGGGCATGTCCATCCACCACAAGCTGTGTCACACGCTCGGCGGCAGCTTCAACCTCCCCCATGCTGAGACCCATACCGCTGTTCTGCCACATGCAATTTCATACAATGCTCCCAAGATTCCTGAGACAATCAACAAGTTGGCGGAGGCGCTCCCAGATAGCAATGGCGATGCGATTCACGGTTTGAATGTTCTGCTCACTAAATTGAAGGTCAAGCGTGGGTTGAAGGACTATGGTATGAAAGAAGAAGATGTTGATAAAGCAGCAGACATTGCAGTCTCAAACCCATACTGGAATCCACGTGCGATTGAGAGGGAGCCTATTCGGGAGTTGATTCGCAGGGTTTGGGCGGGCGAGCCGGCTAATGCTAACTTGTAGATTTTAAGTTGCTCCTGATCTACCCCGGGGATAATGAACACCGCTTCTTTCGCGATCTACCTGGAAACCATCCATCAATTTCTCCTCTCAATGTCAAGTATGGCTCAATTTTCATGATCTCCCTGTTGATCTGATTCATATCCGGAACTTGTTATTAGTACTAGTAGATATGGCTTTCTGAAGCGCTTCTATCTCAGCATAGCCATGACTTGTCAAGAAATTCTAAACCAATGAACAACGCGAGCCATGGGAGAGACACACACATTGCGACAGTGAGAAGTATATGGATCCGCGGTTGAGCAACTGCCAATGGGCTGATGCGTAATTTTTGTTATCGGCGGCGGGGGAAGTGGGGGAACTTCTTTTTCTCCAAAAAAATTTTAGATCCTCCCACCTGCCCCTCCAACAACCATCCTCAGAACTATACCTTTGCTGGAACGCCAAAATGGAGGCGGCTCCCGTGCTGTCCACCCCCGACGATCGTATTCTAGAGGCAACTGAGCCTGTAATCCCGGGTGCAGCTCAACCAGTCTCCGACGACGAACTTACGATTACCTATGATATCGAACGCACTCTCAAGGAAATTCGACAGGCGCGGTACAAGAGAATAGCCCTCCAGTTTCCAGATGATATGCTCCCTGATGCACCCCGTGTGTTCCAACTTCTAAGTCGCGGTCTTAAATCCGAGGAAGTCTCAAGTACAAATGGGAATCAATCGTCTGACTTGGCCAATGGTGAAACACCTGTGGATGAAAACATAAATCAATCCGTGTCGCAGCTGTCGCTTGAGCAGAAGGGGGATTGGAATCCACGTCTATACATCCTGGCCGATACTTCCTACGGCACTTGCTGTGTGGATGAGGTGGCTGCAGAGCATGTGGATGCAGACGTCGTGGTGCACTACGGCCGGTCTTGTCTATCTCCAACCGCCAGGTTACCTGTTATCTACGTCTTCACTCATAAGGAACTGCCCTTGGAACCTGTCGTGGATGCTTTCAAAGCTACTTACTCGGATCCGTCAACTAAAGTCGTCATTGCAGCTGACGTTGGTTTCTCTGATCACGTCCTTAGACTGTATGAGAGACTAGTGCAGGATGGGTACGCTAATCTCTTTGCGACTGATCTGGTCCACGAACCCTCTTCGCCAATTCCAAATCGCACTATTCCCGAGACGATTCGCGAGAACCCGGAGACTCTGTCCGACTGGCAGCTGTTCCACATCTCCGATCCCCCGACAGCGCTTCTATTGACCCTTGCTTCTCGTGTCGCCGCAATCCATATATACCCCACCAGTAACCTGAGCGACGGTAATATTAAGCCATTACAGGTTTCTACCGCTGCACAATTGCGACGTCGCTATGCACTCCTAACTTCGTTGACAACTGTCCCAATCTGGGGGATATTGATCAATACCCTGAGTGTGAAGAACTATCTTGGAATAGTCGACCATGTGAAGGAGAAAATAGCAGCCGCTGGAAAGAAAAGCTACATGTTTGTAGTTGGAAAGCTGAACGCTGCTAAAGTAGCCAATTTTAGCGAGATTGGAGGATGGGTCGTCATTGGCTGTTGGGAGAGCTCTCTCGTCGACAGCAAAGATTTCTGGAAACCTGTCATTACGCCCTTTGAATTGGAGCTGGCCCTCCAAGGGGATACTGAGCGGGTATGGACAGGAGCATGGCAGAGCGACTTTCAGACTATTCTCGATCAGCCCGCGAAGGAGTCTGACAACGGAGAAGATACCAAAACGTCAAACGGTGCAACAATAGACGAAGATGAAGACATGTCAGAACCCGAGTCTGCACCCCCGGAATTTGACCTGCGCACTGGGCGCTACGTATCGCATTCACGACCGATGCTGGATTCCGCAACACACGGTTCTTCACAATCGCAGGCCCTCATTGACGGGTCGTCCGGGCCAAATGCTGCTAGAGCCCTGGCGCGCAGGACCAAAGGGGATCTAGCTACGATCGGGGGAGCCGTCTCACCGGGGGCGGAATTCCTGCGATCGCAGCGGACATGGAAGGGGCTGGGTAGTGATTTCGATATCCGATACGATGAGGACGAGGATCCATCTGACAGCACGTTAGTCCAGGAAGGGCGCAAGGGCATCGCCAGGGGGTATACTGTGGGCGAATCAAGCAATAAGCATTAGCATATTTTCTAGTACTAGACGCTGGTGGGAAATGCATAATCCAAACTATGGAGTACATACGGGGCTACGGGCGTCTATGGAAACATAGTCTTCAGCTTGCAAATCTATACATAGCAGCAATCCGAGTTTCCTTGTTTAATATGACCTAGGTAGCTTTCGCTACACTAGAATCTTCTACGGAACCCTCTGTACCAAATCTGATTTGAGACCTGTCGTAAATCTATACTCCGAGAAACGGGGTCATCACATGACGTTTCTGACGGGCGCATCCGGCGAGTTGAGAGGTCTTGTCTGTGCTGAAGAAAAGAAAAAATAGTCTCCGCTGCCAAACACTGGCATACACTCTCTTTCACACCTCGTCCTCCATCGCTCTCGGGGTGCTCTTCCTGCGACCTTCCCCCTCTCCTCCCTCGCTGCCCCTTCGGATTCCCGATCCGCCCTTGCGATCTCACCTTATCGATATTATGCTTGACGTTTGATGGCCTTGCGTGGTGGCTTGAAAAGCGATGATCTACTCGCCTAGCTTCACCTAATTATGCGACTCGACTTTACTCTGTCGACTCGCGATATCGCGTTCCTGGACTTTACAATCTGAGAGGGTGTGATTGATTTACCCCGGCTTCCTAATCATTACGCGGGGACCCGGGTATGGATCTCAACGCCAAAATGTCGAAAAGCGTGGAGATAGCGAAGGGATTGCAGCAACAAGTTGAAGATGCTCTCCAAAACTCCGATCTCCCCGCTCGCCGTACTCTATCAAAGTTCGAACGAGTGATCACGACCAATGGCCCCATTCTAGAGTCCCTCCTTCTCCAAATTCCCACCGACACCATCATCAAGCTCTACCATACCTCCCACCACCTTCGTGAATTCCTTCGATTATATCCGACAGCATGGAGGAACCTTTCTTTTCGTCTTCTCGTCCCTTCAGGTACGCCTGCCGCCAACCGGATCGTCGTTCCGGGCATGCCAGATCCTGAAACACAACGCCAGTCCCGCCCGTACGCCTTGGACCAACTGTTGATGAATGTGGTGATCCCATTTAGCAGCTGTCTGAAAAGTCTGGAGCTAGATAATACGGCTGTTTCGGGGCAAATATTGATTTCGACGGTGTTGCATGCGCGCAGGAAATCTTTAGCTCATCTCTCAGTTCGAGGATGCAAAAATGTTTCCCTCAAATACCACATTATTCCCTATCTTACGATGTTCGGACTCCAATACGATGTTGATATAGAGACAAACCCCGGAGCCTCTGCAAAACCGAAGCTTGCATTGAAGAGTCTCTACGCCTACCGATGCCGCCATCATCGCCGCCGGCCATATTTGTCTGCTTCGCTGCTTCGCAAGGACTCGGATTCAGAACCAACACATGAACTCGTCAACTTATGCCACAAGCTTGGTATCTGGACCGACACTGCGTGGTGCACGACGCCTGCTGGCAGGTGCTTTCGTCGCCGCGGATATGTGTCCATGCGAGTACCTCAGGGCTCACCCGAAGTCTGGGTGGTATTTGATAGACTCTGGAGATGCAAGAACTGGATCGGTCCAATTGATGCCTCTGCAGATCGACCACAGATGAGAGACGGCAAGCTATGGGAGACTTGCGACTCTGGGTGTTATGGTGAACCAGTAGGCACTGGGGATGGGCCAGGCCCAGGCGAGGGCAAGATGACTCCTGCACATCTCCGCCATAGCCATACACAGTTCATACAGAATGTGAAATGCGATGCGTGCCAAGAGAACATCTCAGAGCGATGCGAACAATGTAGCATTCTGATGCACTGTGTGGGCTGCCGAAGAACTTTGTGTGCTAGCTGTGCTTATGAGCGGCCCTACCTTCACCGTGGGAGTCCAGTTGCATCTAGTGGGAGCATTCATGGCTCTAGCAACGCTATGTCGACTGCGAATTCTCTATGGTGGGCACCGGGTGCTTTACATTCTCCCAGCTCCATGCAGGACCCCGTCGCAAACCCTATGGATCAAACCCCTCTATTCCAAGCTACCGCTCCTCCAACGGCTCATCCTGCTCTCAAGTTCCACTGGTGCTGCACAGAGCCTATATTTTCTGGTGGCGGGGGCATCAGTATTGGCACACCTAGCCGCGATGTCGATCAAGTGCGAGCTGTCCCCTTACCCCGCGGACAAGGCTGGGAAGATCTCGAATACACTGTGAGCGAGTGGAGCAAAACATTTCCTAAATTTGCCTATGGTGATCCCCTGAGACCGGATTACTCTCTCGAGACGGGCCACCTTGCCATGATGAAATGGTTATTGGGCCCGCCCACTCGCCAAGTCTCACCCTGCCCGCGCAACCTTTGCCAGGAGTGCTACGACTCTCCACAATGGAAAGTCCACTGCAAGAGCTGCTCAAAGCCCCTCTGTATTGAACATGATCTCCGTGGGCTTCGCTTACGGATATGTGGCTACCGAGACCTTGCATTGGAAAAAATGACCATTCAAACCCGATCGGCAGTCAACCCTGGCTCTCCGCCTGATGATACAGTCTTTGACCAGCTCCCCGAATACGACTTACCTTTCCGAAATCAGCGAATAATCGACTCGACCAACAGCAGTTTCATCGAAGACCCGCCTGGGGACGGTATTCCAGATGACAATACCTCTGACACACCGAATGGTGAGCCATCGCTCTTCGCACGAAACACTACTCGCTCTTTCTCCGCTCCACCATCCAATCATTCGGGATCATCTTCTCCTACTTCCTCCCTCTATGAATCACAGCTAGAAGCTCAACGTTGGCAAGGGTGCCAATCTTTTTTCTGCCCGCCGTATCGTTCCATCGGTGATCAGCGACAAAGATGCCCAAGTCATCTGCGAGAATGCAAGGCCTGTGCGGTGAACGTCTGCCAGGACTGTGTTCAAGCCAATCCGCCCTGCAAATGCAGCTACTGCGAGGAAAACTATCTTTGCCCCAACTGCATGAAAGTCCGCGCGCGGGATGGCACCTGCCGTAGACGGCAGGAAGAGAAGGCACGAAGGGAACGTAAATGGAAGAAAGACATGCAAGTACTAGAAGGTATCTTAGAGCTCAAAGTAGCTAATGAGATAGCTGAAAATGCTGGCGAGTTCTTGACCATGGCCGAAGGTGTCTTCCAATCTGAGACCCCTGCTGATTTCATCGAAGGGGAGCTTAATACTACAGCCGATAATGAAGACGATCTGCCTGGGTCCTCCTCTTTGAGCCGCGCTCTTGGATCGATGGCAAATTCAGGCTCGAATCTATTGAATGAGGCACCTGACTCGTATGCGGGGACTCAATACATGGATTCCTTTGAATTCGACTAAGTTTACTCTCCCAGAGAGGCAAGCGGCTTGGTTGGTTTTTGGACCACGCCTCTCTGTTCCACTAGACCCAGAATGTGGCCCAGTCAAATTCTATTCCCCAATTTCCACGATCTCGATTTCTTTAGCGAACCTCTACATACTACGGCGCCAGCGGAGCTTCATTATTTCTTATCCGTGATATCATCATTTTATTTCTTGCTGCCCCCAAACAAATTTTTTTTTTGACGACTTTCATCCACAGAGGCCAGTCATGCACTAGAATAAGGCTGAATACCGAAGGCGGTTCAGCCAGGCATTTGACGGCGCGGGGCACAGTTTACATGCTCCATTTTTTTTTTCTATCATCCCCTCCTTTCAATCTGGTCCAGCCTTGCAGGCGGACGCTTCGCGCCATGTTACTTCTGTGCCTTGTAAGCTACCGAGTTTTCAGATGGCGAACCAATCCAACGGCATGGGTGCCCAAAAGAACGCAGGCACCGGTCCTATGGCTGTTTTACCTCTGTTGATTCCTATAATTCTCCTTGCTATTTCTTATACCGCATTTCTCTCATGTATATCCTTGCCCCGGTGGCGGACGATGGAGCCTGCGCTTAATCTAGAATGGACGCGGCGTCCATGAATATGATGGCATCCTGAATTAAACACCCGGGACCTTATTTGAGTTTGAGAACTATCTAGCTATACCCAGAATCATCGTTACGCAGAACGAAAAGAATGGATATCCTAGTCTCTCCCGGATTTCGGTACAAGCTTACATCCTCTTTCAGTTGTATTCGCACGTACCTCCCCGTGCGTATTCCTGCGTACGTTTGAATAAATAATTTGGTATATGTGCATAACAATACCCCGTCTATCATCGAAACACATCTCTTAGTACCCATTAGAATCCTAACGTGACCCTCGGAACCAGATCCACGGAGAAATCAACCGATGTGGACCCCGTTGCGATGTCGATTCTGGAATTTGGACCTCTGCATTGATCCGCACTTCTCGCTTGGCACCATCGGGCCATATAGCGAGATCTCCCGTCTGCAGAAGCTTCTTAACGGCGACATTCCGGCCTCTATCCCGGTCTTCCGCCTGAAGGACGATGATCGTCAGAACATGCGACATACATGCAATGATGGCTCATCTGATCATGTTTCAATGTAGCGGTATAGCAAAAAGTACGAAAATGAGCCCGTGCGGACCACAATGACTCAGAGCGCTCACGAAGCAACCAACTAGCTGGAAGGCGTTGAATTAGGCTGTTTCGCCGGGGCGCCTGTCTTCATGCAAACTAACATGCGTTTTTTTGCCCCTCTGACTAGGTGCCTCGGAGTTGGCGAACACGTGGATCGTTCTGTATCCCTGTGCTCGCTGATCCAAGTGAAGGCTCGGCGATGGAGAGGACATAATTGGCTCGAGACGAGGTTCTTCACATCCTCTCTGGTCTCTTTCGAGAAGGATATTCAGATTAAGCTTCACGGAAGCTCTTGTTGAGCAAAAGTCCCATTTTTAGTGTGCTCTTTGGTCTGGGTCTCCCGCTCCTTCCGTCCGAATAAGGATTGTTGCTTCATCTAGTGTGAAATCTTGGGATCCAACGCGGCCACTTGGCCTGTTTGGGCGTCAATCGGCGTCCCGACATGTTGGAACGAATTGTCAAAACAGTGGGATGAATGAGAGCATTTTGGGGGCCATCGTGATGCACGGGTATTCGTGGTGCACACTTTCTTGCCGAGAGCATGTTCAGATTCGAGCTGCCAAGGACGATATTTTGATGCAGATTCAGAACTTGAAGATTGCGAGCTCTGTCGCCACTGCAGATAATGTCGTGATATAAGAGAGTTTTGAGTATATCCCTGGGGTCCTTGTTCAGTAGATCCCAAATCGATACGTAGGGCTATCGGCTGTGAGTTGATTCACAAGATGACGGCTGGGGTGGGGCCTCGGTTGTTCCGTATATACATGCCCCCCATACGACATGATGCTGTGGATAGGAGAATGGCAAGTTAGGGCGATGAATAGGGCATGATTGAATCTGTGGGGGAAATAGGCTCGCTAGCTAAATTGTAGCTGCTATGGGTGCCGTTTGCCTGCAGGGGTACACCGTACTACGTACGTAGTATTAGGCACGATTGCCCAACGTCATCTCAAAATGGAATTTGCAACCGTCATGCAACAATAATAGGTATTGTTTGCAGGAACGATAACCGTCATAGGAGCACTGCCACTTTCAAGAGAGACTAGTGCAGCCGAACAGACTCCCGGGAATTGTACGGCGCGTCGAGCGCAAAAAGAAAAAAACGACAGACGACGGAGATAGGCGCAGATACAGAGACAAGGATGTCAGCTGGTGACCCGGGGAGCATATTGCCATTGTAGATGGAGCTAGGTAAGCACGCGGATATACCACTGCCCAGATAATTGTCGGGAATACGGTCAACCATGACAACGGCCATGCGTGCCAACCACGTGGGGATTGGAAGATGCAAAGTTCCGACCCTGCAATCACTGGTGTATCTGAGTCTGTCGACCAATGTCATGCCATATGGACAAGATCGGGAGGGGTGGATAGGTGGATCGGATGTCGATCAACGCGATCAACGCAAGCCACAGATGATTTCAGGATACTACTATGTAGAACATAACCAGTAGGTTCCACCTTGACAATGTATATTCAGTTCAGCATTTATTCCTTGTCCCCACCCGACGCCTCAGGGATTTCGTATTTCCCGAATTGCTGCTAGGTTGCCACTAGTTTGATTCGGGGATGTGGCAGGTCAACTGTAAATAGCCGGGAACCACTTCGGTCCCCCACCAACCCACCACCCATATCCCCGGGGGACACTAAAATAGCAGTTACCCGCCTCTTTAGGCTTCAATTCCTTCGCCCCGCCATCATATCTGTTGGCGCGGAAGTCGATAGATCGGGCCCGATTGGCAGACGATCGGTTCGGTTCCCTGGAAGGAACCCTATAGGCGCCGGATTGAAGAAACGAACCTAGGAATCGCGCTCAAAGGAGGAGAATTCCTGGGGCTGATCTACTCTGGATTACTCCGTAAGCCATTCCCCCCTCTGCGTCTCTGGCAATTGCAGACGCATCGGCATTAGCCTGCCGTACTCTGACATCATGGGCGAAAAGTTGCCAGGGGAAGAAAGGGGAAGAGAGGGGTGGGGGGTGGTTCCACCCGGGCGCCACCTCGCGATCGTATGTGTTTTCAGCCACGGCAGGCGAGTACTCTAGAGTACATACACAGAGTAGCCCGTACATGAGTAGGATGATACAGCTATAGCTGACTTGACTGGGATGTGGGAGGAGGGGGCCGTGGTACTGGTGAGTTGGGCGCGGATGGTACCCCGACTCTGGAGCCGTTTAGGCCAATGACCGCGCAAGACGGGGCCCAAAAGCTGCATCATCCAGGGAGGGGAGTAGCAAATACTAGGATGTTATATGGGTGTGGATGGCGCCGGCATGATAGTTCTACTAATTGTAGACAGGATAGACGGGCCGCCTTGCCGTTCCAAGGTTGGGAACGAATCCAGGGCGTACAGGAGAGTCGGTGAACCGTGAACAGTTCGACTGCAGGGAAGAAGGGGAGCTGATGGAGAGACACACTGGGGGGTGTCGGGCTTCTCTCGTGACCGATTTCTTTCCTGGAGCAAACATTGGCGTTTCTTTATCGGGTTTAACCCTCTTCTAT